>PVJX010013016.1:0-48622 GCA_004027295.1 Dolichotis patagonum | reverse complement strand
TTACTTGCTTTTGAAGTCTTATAATGTCTTTAATGCTTTGTTTTTATTAATGTTGTTATATACTGCTGAGACACCATGGTAACCATTGTAGATCACCTTGTATTGTGGTTTTATGTAACTTTTCTGCCTCATGCTGTTCTAGGAATTGTTTTATCTTGCTTTGTTTTGTTTTTCCTGCTAATACAGAAATGATAGATATTAAAAAAAAGTGTATTGTTTAGTTTCCAAGTATTTGGAAAGTTTCACATTTGTTATTTATTTCCAATTTACTTCCATTGTGTTCAAAGAACATTATTTGCATGATTTGAAATAATTTAAATTTCTTCAGTCTATTTTTATGGCCCAGAATATGGTCTATCTTTTAAAACATTCAATGTAAACTTGAAAATAATATGTATTCTGATATTGTTGAATGAAGTGTCCTAAAAACATCAATTAGGTTGTTTTATAATGTTCAAATTTGAATTTTAGTGATTTTCTATCTGCCTGTTTTATCTATTATTGAGATTGATATTGAAATCACCAACTGTAATTGTAGATTTGTTAAGTTCTTGTAGTTTATTTTTGTACCATGTATTTTAAAACTTCATAATTACATGCATAAACATTTGAAAAAAAAATCTTTCTGAAGGAAGACATTGTGGGCTTCAAATTATTTCTAGAAACATTTTTTCATATTTAATTTTGCAATTAGCAACAGTCTCTTACTAACACAGCATGAATGTAATGAGATAATACAGCATGAACGTAAACTAGCAAAAACAGTGGACAACAGAAATAATTCCAGAGAAGCCCCAAGTATTGGAATTATAACAGACTTTATTTTTACTATGTTCAAAAGCAAGACTGAGAATTTCAACACAGGATTGGTTAGAACAACAACAACAAAAGGATCCAAATGGAAATTCAAGAATTAAATATACAATAGTTGGTAATTAAAAAACCATGGATAGGTTTACCAGTTGATTTAACAAATTAAAAGATAATTTATGAATTTAAAAATCAGCCAGGCGTGGTGGCACGCGTGTAATCCCAGCACCTGAAAGGCTGAAGCAGGAGGATTGCTGCAAATTCGAGACCAGCTTGCACTACAAAGTGAGACTCTGTCCCCCCATCTCAAAGAAAAAAACACACAAAAAATCCTCCAAAATAAAAAAGAACAAAAAACCTGAAACCACGCATGATGGTGCACATCTATAATCCTAGCTTCTTGGGAAGGCTGAGATAGAAGGATTGTGAAGTTAAGGTCAACCAGGCAACTTAGTGAGACCTCTCAAAACAAGAAAATAAGGACTAGAAGTATAGCTTGGTAGCAGAGCACTTGCCTACCATGCATAAAAACTCTAAATTTAATCCCTCTTACTGAAAAAAAGGGGGACAAAAGGAAAGGAAAAAAAATAGAAGAAAAATCCAAAGAAACAAAAATTTAGGAAATACAGGAGAAAAATAGACTCATAAAGGGTGTGATAAGTTATAACATATGTAAAATTCAAGGTCCAGTAAAACAAAAGAGAGAATGAGATGGAAGCAAAACTTCAAGGATTAATGGTTAAGAGCTTTCCAAAATAGAAGAAACATATCAAGCCACAGATTCATGTAGCCCTAGACATCCTCACCGGATGAATAAAATGGCATGTATACCTGACCACATCAGAATAAAGCTGCTCAAGACCAGTGTAAAAAAATCTAAAAACCAAGCAGAGGGGTAAAAAGGTGCACTAGTTGAAGCTGAATAGAAGTGCGGGGCTGTGGTGTAGCCCAAGCAAGGCTGAACCGAGAACCAGGAGACAACTCAGGAGGCAAAATGGTCCACAGCCGAGGCCACCTGGAGGCTTTCTGGACAGTTTTCCTTAATTAGCATCGTCTGTTGCTCTGAGGGGTCCTTGAACCCCTCCCAAGATCCTGCTCAGGTTTCCTGTGTTTTCCACTCAACTCCTTGCTTGTTCTGATTAAATATGGGCTGCCCCGGGTCAGTCGGTCAGCCGGCCAGCAGTTACAAACTCTGCAGAGGAGTCCTCTTGGAGCCCTACGATCATGCTACTTGTCGCATTCCTTTAGGCCTTTGCTGTGCACCCTTTTGGGGGACTGGGGACTTAGACACAGATCTCAACATACTACCTTTAAAAAAACAACAATAATAAAACGAATACATGAGTTCTCACCAAAAAAGTGTATAAGCCAATATGTAATAGAATTACATTTTTGAAGTATTGAAGGAAAAAATAATTAAAATTTGGGGTGAGAGTGTAGCTCAGTGGTAGACCACTGGCCTTCCATGTGCGAGGCCTTGGATTGAATCTCCAGCACTGCAAAACAAAACAAAACAAAAAATCTACACAATTTAATTTCTATATCGTTCAAAACTACCCTTCATGAATAGAACTCAGATTTTTTAAAAACTGCTAAGTAGAAGCTGTAATTCAATGGTAGAGCGTTGACTTAGCATGCAGAACACCCCGCTGTTTAATCTTCAGCACTAAAATAAAAACCTGGAAATAAAAACATAAGAAACAACCAGAGGCATCTGAATATTGACTATTTGATATTAAGGAATTTAATTCTCTGTTTTAAATTACTGTGTTTGTGTTTTGAAAGAGTACTTATCTCTTAGTGTTAGACACTGAACTATTTTCAGATAAAATATTGGGATGCCAGGAATTTGCTTCAAAGTTGCCTGGGACCAGGTAGGAACTAGGTGGAGTGAAAAAACTGGATGGGCTTTATTAATTACTGAAGTTAAAAATGTTGCCAAAGACATTCATTAAATTGGTCTCTCAACTTTTGTGTATGTTTGAAGTTTTTTGTTTGTTTTTGTTTTTTGAGAAAACGTCTCAGGTAGACTCAACCTTGCAATCTTCCTGCCCTGGTCTCCTAAGTGCTGGGACTCCGGGTAAGCACCACCACATTTGACTTAAAGTTTTTCATTCTACAAAGTTTAGAATGGAGGTAAAATAAAGACTTTTGTAGACAAAAAATGAGAAACTGTCGCTAGTATAAAATTCCTATGACAAAATTTAAAAACTATAAGCCAAAAGAGAGAGGATTATATCTTGTGTACAGTTTGAAGGCTCGGTGTTTTATTATTTATTTGTGCTGGGGATTGAACTCAGGGTTTCACACCTAAGCTCAGTGTTGTAAGGATATCAAGTCTCAGGCCAGGGAGCTAAGTGGCATGGCTTTTCTGTAGCATATTTGAGGACCTGGGTTCAATCCCCAGCACCAAAATAGAATAGGGTATAAAGTCTCCTGATTGGTAAGTTGTAGATTCACCATGATTTCAGTCAAAATGTCAACAAATAGGATCAAGGTGGCAAGTGTGTGTGGGGAGGTGGAAGGGGAGTTGGTGAGTTTTCTTTTAGATGGAAAGAAGTATCCACCACATTGCCCAGACTAGTCCCAAACTCATGAGCTGAGCAATCCTCCTGCCTCAGCCTCCTGAGTAGCAGGGACTATAGGCATGTGCCATCACGTCTGACTTTTTTTTTTGGTGGATCTTGTCAAGCTAATTATAGAGTTCATATAGAATCACAAGAGACTAGACACTCATAAAGAAAAGATTCATTAAGAATCTATATTTAATACAGTATGGTAGTGCCACAAGGATGGCTTGATAGATGATTAAGATATAGATAAATGACAGAGACTGATTTATTGATTGACTGATTGATTGAAAATGAACTAGAATAAAGTCCAGAAATATCCCATCATAGTGATATAGGGGAATGAAATTCCCAACCTACTGTGTCCAGTATAAGTTTGTGTTCTCTAAAATCGAAGAATGAATTTTAGGAACAACAGAGGTTAAGAGCAGAACATATTTATTGAAAGAGAGAAAGCTTCTGTCTGAGAGAGAGACAGAAGGGGTCCTGAGCGGGTTGTCAAAGACTGTCTTTTTTAGGGAATTTTATAGAGTAAAATCACGAGATTAGATGGGTCAAAGGTGGGGAAAAATGAGAATTTGCAAGGTGGGCATAAGGTGGGATAGAACTGTGGTCAACCAATAAGATTAATTGCTCAAGTAAAATTGATTAAATTAGGAGCAAACGGGCCTGCTTAACAGCAGTGACGCTTCCTGTAGGGGGTGGGATGCTGACTCCTGACTTCCTCAGGATGACACAGAGAACTGTTTGGACTACGGATCCTTAGGATGTGGTTGTATTGAGATTAGGTCCACAGCAGGTGACTGTCTCTTCCAAGGCTGCAAGGTATCTAAACTTCTGCCCTGGCTCCTTTGAGGGCCCGGCCCTGTCTGACTATAATATTTCTAACTAGCTCATTTCTAGCTATTTCTAACTGCCTGTAACAAAAGGTATAGACATTTGCTTTATGATAAAGCTGGCCCTGTAAAAAACAGTGGGGAAAAGTTGACAGTCTTTTTGATTAATGGTACTGGCATAATTGGGTGACTGTATAGAGAAAAGCCACTTGCCCAATGTCCCACAGTGGGTCTGTGATGAAGCCAAGTTTTTGAACCCAAATGTGTCTGGCTTTAAAGTCCATATCCTTTACACGCTGGCAACTGCCTTGTGATCTCCAAAAGCTATCATGAGTGTACACACACGCACACACGCACACACGCGCACGCACACACACACACACAGGATTATAGAAGTGTTCTGCCAGACTGCTGCCGACCAGGTAAGCAAGGCCTTGACCAATACCGCTAAAGCCCAGGCAGGTCACTTTGTCTCGTGAAGGTACCTAAGCACCTAGTCCCCTAGGAAAAGAGACCCCTGGCTGCTTCCCGGTGGGGCCTTGTGCGGGAGCCGCCCTTTCAGCCCAGGTGCTCAGTAGGCACAGTGAGAGACAGACGGATGTGCTGAGGTCCTCTTGGGGTCTGCCTCAGCCCATGTTTAGGAGGAAGCCCCGGGCCACCAGAGATCCTCAGGACAAGTTTGACGTCCCACTTCTAAGCTGTACTTTATGTTTTGGCAGCTGCAGTCTAGGGGTGAGGCAGACCAAAGGAAAAAAAGCAATAGACCCTTCCAGGAAAACTTGCAGCAAAAGGTCTGGCTCTTTTGGATTCTGTGTCATGCCCTTAGAGGTCCCTTCAGCCTCCCCCCACCAGCCTTGATTTCCTGGGTTGGTAATGAAGACCTTTTTTGTGGACTTAAGGGGTCCAACAAGGTAAGAATCCTAGTTTAAGCCTCCAGCACTGACTTTAAACTGGCTCAGATGCTGGAGGACTAAAGATCAAAAACACCCCAAAGGGTTTTCTTAGAATTACAAACTGGCAGCTCTGAAAATGCCTCACAACCTCCCCACCCAATTTCGGGACCAGAATCTGAGGAGATGATCTGACCGTGGGCACTCAGGATCAGCCTGAGCCCGGGGCTTTCTTGGGCCCTCCACAGACTGCACCTCTCAGAGTGAGGCAGCGCTAACAGTGTACCAGTCTGTGCCCTTGCCTCAGCGGTGGACAGGGGCCAGAGAAGGGCCGGGCAAGCCTTGATTTCCATGAAGAAAAGCCCTGAACAGTCTCCTGGAAGTTGCAGGCAGTAAATCTGCAAAAGACAGTGGGTGCAAGGCAGAGAGGATGTTCATAGCCACCGGGGACAAGCAGGTCTGCTATTCATCAACCAAACACATAGACAGCCATGCCCAGGGCCTGGGAGAAACTGGCAGCATGGAGTTAGATGCAGTGTTTGGAGCTGGCCGGCATGGCCCAGGCTGGAGTCTGAGATCTTTGTGCAACGAAAAAATGGGTCATAGGAGAGATTTTTTCCATCCTCAGCATGCAGGTCTTTCCTCTCAATTCCACAGTCTCATTGTGGCTAGGTAAGCAGCTATCCAGACCGAACCACATGAGACACTCATTATTGAGTTCTGGAGCTGATGAAATTAAACCTATTGGTCTGTTGTCTGAGCTCTTGGTTCAGTCTGTCTAAAAATCATGAATCATCAAACCAAACCACAGCCCCTGGTTTCACTTACGAAACTGCCATTGGCTAAAAACAAACAGGGGTTGGGAATAGTGTGGCAATCACCCTCCTTGTGGAAGAGAGGAAAAGTATCCAGAAGGTGAGGGACAGCTGAGCAGGGATCCAGGCTGCTGTAGAGCTGTCTGTCTCCCTGCCCGTCCGTGGCCTCTGTAGTCACAGGAGGATACAAAGCAGAGCCCCCAGGACATGGATGCAGGCCAGAGGCAGGGAGGGTAGGGAGGAGGAAGGAGCTGTGTGGTCTGTGAGTCAGGCACTGGGGTTGCTCAGACTCTTCCAGAGGCAGAAGGCTCCATTTTTCCAGGTCCAGAGGGTCCTCAGCCCTGAGGAGACTCCTGACCCTCGGCCTTCTCGTGTTTCAGGATAAGTTCAGTTGTCTGTCTTCCCAGCAGAAGCATCCTTATTGCCCCAGAACAGGTAATGCTGCCAAGTTACCTGGTTTTCAAGACCTTTAGAACTATGAAAGGAAAACAAAACACCTCTCTGGGTGTGGTGTCACACTGCTGTAATCCCAACATGCTGAGAGGCTGAGGCAGAGGATCACAAATTGAAACCCAGTCTGGGCAATTTAGTGACTTAGTGAGTTCCTGTCACAAGAAAGTAAAGAGGGGCTGGGGAAGTAGCTGGAACCAAGGCTTCCTCTGTTCCTTTTGGCATCCATGCTGTGCTGTGGAAAGGGATAATACTGGATCAGGAGTGGGTTTAGTGGCCAGAGCCCTGGGCTAGATCTCTAGATGTCCAGATCAGATGCTAAACTTGTGCAACCTGTGCAAGTCATGTGATCTCGTTCAGCCGAGACTTCTAGTGCTGAGGATTCTTGTAATAAATAACACAGAATAAGCGTGAAAATTCTGAGTGTTAGAGGAAGGGGTAAACCCTGGACAAGAGATTATAATCATCGGCAGTTCAGAGCCTTTCTGCACCCTCCCTCCCCCAAGCTTTCCCTTCAGTTAAGGAGGGAGCTAGAGAGGTGGAATCTTGGAGCTGGCCTATCTCTTTTGCTGCTGTCATCAAGAAAATCCAAAGGTGTTACAACTGGGCTGGGGTTGGTGGCACTCACCCCTCATCCAGCACTCCAGAGGCTGAGGCAGGAGGAGCACCTTGAGCTCAAGGTCAGCCTGAACTACAAATTGAAACCCCGTCTCAAAAAAGAAAACAAAGAAAAAAACAAAAACAAAAAAACATGAAGACAGAGAAGAGCAACAACAGCAAAACAAAGAAAGGCCTGCAGCCACAGCAGCAGGACGCCTTCACAAGCAGGAACACCTTGAAGGCCCCTCTATTGGCCCAGTGGCCCTGACTGGATAACCAACCGTGACTCACCCTAATGCTCTCAGCGAAGGCAGCTCCAGCTGGCTGGGCCTCAAGAAATTGAGCGGGTGGGGCAGAGCTGGGCACACAGCCCTTGGCACCTCATCAGACAGGACTGAAGGACAGAAGCATGCACTCATGCTGGTCATCGCCTGGCACATGCCTTCCAGGCAAGGAACAGGTCCAGAAGCACAGGCCAATTGTCCAGCATTCACATCTGGCCCGGAAATGAGTCTCCAGCAGTGCCAGGATCAAATCTATATTAAAATCCAGATGTCAGGGCTTCCCTGGAAAGAATCCAGAGCTCCTGGATTCTGGAGCCAAAGCCCCATTGGCAGTGAAGTCCCTCTCACTTCCTCCTAGGCTTCTGTTCTTTCAAGGGCCCTGGTTAGGTGCCTCCAGCCAAACTTGCCCCTTCAGAACCAGGGCAGAGTACTCCATTCTCAGCCTTTTCCATTCTTTAATGTTTTTATCATGCAAGGGTAACAGGTACAGTATGAGGCTTCAGATGAACTCAGAAAAGAGTGGCAAGAAATATCAGAACTTTTCTTAAATCTGAGAAAATTACTAGAACCCTGCGTCCCACCGCCTAGTCCTTGTTAAGCTTCTGTTCAGCTTTCTCCACCACCATTTCCTCATGGGAGGAAGTCCTTGGGAGCAGCCCGGGTCCCTCTCTCTGTCTCTCTCTACACCAAGGCCTCAGCCCTCAGGCAGCTGCTGAAACACTAAAAGTTGTGTTTCAGGATTTCACTGCAGTGCACCAGAGCAAAAACTTCACCCCAGTCTTTGCACAGAAAGGAAAGATCATTCTCATATTTTTCGCTCATGGACTTGCTTCTAAAATAATTATAATGCCTATAAATTATTCATCAATTTCCCTGCCATGTATGAAAATTTCATTCTATAGATTACTCTTTTCCCCTTATACCTCTTTCCAATCAATAAATGTAGATCCACTTAATCCTCAGTGGTTGCACAGTACTCATTTGAATGCAGTTCATTTTACTTAGCACAGCCCCGTTAATGGTGGCTTCTCATTTTTTCAGGGTTATGGGCAGCACTAGGGTAAGTGCTGCTGCCCATATGTATGAAGGCAGGGAATACATTGTTTTCTTAGACTAAATTCCTAGAAGCTAAGTGGGATCTGAGCAAAGATCCACTTTTAAGATTTAATTCTCTGCAATCCATTCTCAGAAAGGTTTGCCAATGTGGCAACACCCTTACCAACTCCATGTCATGGTGCCATGTATCCAAAGTGTCCTGTCCACCCTACAGGGTCAAATGTAGACCTAGGCTGTCCCTGTGATACCAGGGAGCCCTCCTCTCCATCTTCGCACAACTTGTTTAGCTGACTCTCCGTGTTTTCATTCCCAGGTATAATTTGTGCCCAGCTTGATCATTTTTTCCTTTCAAAATAGTCTCCAGCCCAATCCTTAGTTTCTGCCAACAATAAATGGGAACCACCTTGGGAATAAGCCATCTTTGTCTACTAAGGTCCTACTTGAGTCCAGGTTTCTCCTTCTCCACTCAGGAACTACAAGGGTTTAAGGGGTATTTGTGCCTGTGTCATATCTTTGCGATAGCCTATCCTTCCTAGGAAAGGCCTTTTGTCTTGGGAAAATATAGCAACTGAAAAGCCATCCCTCTGGCACAGTCTTAGCTGGATTCAGCAACCAGGCCTAGTCCCTGTGGCTTGTCAGTCATCAGATGGCATGTCTCAAATAGCCAGCCCACCTCCCTTATATCTCTTGGTAGATTCTCAAGACTAACCGCATTCTCTGCTACCTCCAGATTAGAACAGATGCCATCAAGCCTTGACCACAGGAAGCTTTTCTTATTTGATTTTTAAAAATTATGATAAAATATATGTAGCATAAAATTTATCATTTCAACCATTTTTAAGATACATAATTCATCTTGTTGACCTACCATTGCCACCATCCTCTCCCCTAACTGGAACTTTGCACTCATGAACACTAAGTCCCAGTCTCCTCTTCCCTAGCCCCTGGCTACCACCATTCTATTTTCTATGACTTTGACTACCCTAGGTAATTCATGTACACCATCCTATAGTTTTTTTTTTATAATTTCTTTGTGACTTTCTTTGCTTAGCATAATGTCCTCAAAAATTCATCCATGTTACAGTGTATATCAGAATTCTCTTCCTTTTTAAGGCTGAATAGCCTCCCACTGTATGTATATATCACATTTTATCCAACCATCCGTTGATAAGACACTTGGTATGTTCTCTTTTAGCTATTGTGAACAACGCTACAATGATCTGTTCAGGTCCCTGCTTTTGTTTCTTTGAGGGCATACACCTAGAACTGTTGGATCATATGGTAATTCTATGTTTAATTTTTTATGCCATTTTCCAGGGGCAATGTACCATTTCACATCCCCACCAGCACAGGATTCCAATTTATGCACATCTTTGCCAACATGTATTTCTGTTAAAAATAGCCATCTTAATGGGAATGCATCTTTGTTTTTAATTTTGCATTTCTATTGGGAGTCTTTTTCCCCCCTTGAGGTGAGGGCTTCTTAAAGTTGAGAAATTCCAGATCCTTTTGAAGTATGGCAGATAGTCCAGTTGAAAAGGTCTTGCATATGGACGTGATTCCAACAACACCCTTAATCCTACCTCCTTCTCCAGGAATGAGCAGAGACTCAGCTACACCACCCTCATCCTTCTGCTTCTCCTTCAGGTCTCTTGGATGTTCTGGAGACTGCTGGCTTGGTGGGGATGACTAACAAGTCTCAGTTTTAACCTAAGGGAGAACAGGTGAATGGAAAAAGAATGGAGACAAAGAAGTGCCTCTAAGGGGCAGCAGTCGGCACAGCAGGGAAAGTCCATCAAGTCAAAGAGGGTGACAGCATCAGCAACAACATCCATCCCTCCTTTGTCAGGCAGAACTTTAATTGTTTACCCTTTTGTACCCAGGGAAGCCCTGGGAAGGACAGAAGGAGCTCTCAGGGGCAGTCCTGCTATTTTACAAAGGGAGACCCAGGGACACAGTGACAACCTTCAGATCACAGCAAAGGTTAGCCCAAGGGTCAGGAGGAAAACCCAAGGCCTAGTACTTCCTATTGGGGGAAAGGGCAGAACCATGCAGAGTCCAAGGGTGGATTCTGAAAGCAATTCATAGAATAAAGAGCAAACTGAGGCCCAAAGAGGGAAAATAACTTGTCAAGAGTCATCAGAGCAAGCAGGACTGCAGTACGTACCATGATGATCCCGGCACAGTCTCGCTAAGGGCAGAATGCAATGTTCCTCTGATTTTCAGTCTGTTAACCTTATCACTCCATAGCAACCTTGCTCCACAGATTCCTCACACCATCCTTACATCCCAGACACAGGTCCTGCGGCCCAGACAAAGGCAGCAGCCACCATGTTCCCTGCCTGAGATTCTTCCAGAGAAGGAAACGAGGCTCATCTGGCATGTCCTGCTCAGCCAGATGAACCTCATTTCCTTTATGACTGAGAACTATTCCAACTCTAAGAACCTACCCACTAGGAATGTCTGAACACCCCCTCCTAGAAGAGCCAAGAGGAGAGGATCCTGGGTGTGTGCTAAAATTTGGAACAAGAACTATGCTTATCTCATTTCCTGCCCTCTCCTTCACCCTCCCCGTGGACAGCTTGCCTCAGTCCCGAGCAGCAGATTCTCCTTGTGAGGGGAGCCCCACTTTACACATCTTACAGATACCTACCTTCTTGGGCACCACAGTCTTGCCTCCAGAAGGTACTCATATGTCTGTGATTTGTCACCCAGTTCATATTCACCCATGGAAGCGGGTGCCCGCCAAACCCACTCTCATGGTCACTGAGCTCTGCCTGGCTCAGACGTGGTTCTGGGTCCCGTGTGGAGCAGAAGTCAGACAGCATTTTTGAAGGAGACGGTCCATGGCCCTCTTCTTCCCCGTACTTCCCTTCCTGGTCCACTGGCGCCCATGACTGTGTGTGTACCTCTGTCCACTTCAAGGCTGCCATTCCAAACACCTTCACTCAGGTCGGGTAGGGGAAATCATTGCTAGGGAGGTCCTGGGTGTGTCCAGAAGAAGTCACCCTGATGTTCACCCACCCAGCTTCCACAGCAAAGTTACAGACATGCGCCTGAGAAGAGGAAGGAGGTCCCCCTCACTTGGGTAGTACATATTTATCTGTGATACATAGAGGAATTCATGTACATGTCAACACAAGTGCCTACGATCCTTTAAAAAAACACCACAGGCATTTATGCTTTTTATGAACAAGGCATATTCAAAGTCATTTATAATTATTAACTCAATCTTTTTGGTTGTTGTTTGTGGTGGTGGATTTGTGTTTTGTTTTGGTTGGGTTTTGGAGACGGATCTCACTATGTAACCCCAAGCTGGCTGTGAGCTGCTATGTGGTCCAAACTGGCTCTGACTTCTCAATCGTCCTTCCTCAGGCTCTCAAGAGCTGGGACTACAGGTGTGTACCACTGTGCCTGCTCTTCATTTTCTTAAGAAGTAGTTATCATACCTATTACACAGATCATTAAACCGAGGCGGGGAAGTCATTTCATTAGTCACAGAACTGATAAGAGTCTGCAGTAAGATTGAACTCAGGTCTCCTGGCTCCTCACAGGCACACGCCAGGCATGCCAGTATGAATGTGTACGTGTGGGTCTGTGTGTCCTGGGAGAGGGAAAAGTGTACTTACTTTTCACTCTGGTTGCAAAACACTGTATTTATATTAATTTAATAAACATATATGTAGTCTTTGCTTCTAGTTTCTGGCACAAAATTCCTAAAACCTTTGCAATCTCCTGAGCAACAGAGGTATTAAGAGAATCTATTGTTTTAATAATTGACAATGCAGGGGCCAGGGATTTAGCTCAGTGGCATAAGCACCTGCCTGGCAAATGTGAGGTCGTGAGTTCGATCCCCAGTACAAAAAAAAAAAAAAAATGACAATACAGAGCTCAAAATTCTTTGAAATTTTCTGTGTGACACGAGTGTCTTTAGTTCTATGGAGGTGACTCTTGGTAGGCTACTAGACAGGGGCTAGTAACCAGAAAGAGCAAGTTGTTATTAGTTAGGAGCTTTCAGCCCTACCCACCATGCAGCAGGAAGGGGAAGGCTGCAGGCTGCATCAGCAATGGCCAGTGATGCAGCAAACCATGCTGACAGGATGATATAAATGCTTATGCAATGTCTAAAGGACAGATTGGGATGAGCTTCTGGACATCTAACACAGGCAGGCACCTGACCCACACTTGGAGAGAGCATAGGTTTCTCTCCCCTTCTGGCCCTATGCCTCTTCATCTGGATATTTACTGGTACCATGTCATGTCCTATAATAATATGCCAGTAGGTATAAGTTTATTCCCTGGGCATTAATCGAATGCTAGGAGGTGGTTGTGGGAACTCCAACTTATAGCCCATAGGTCAAAAGCAGGGGTCACAAACTACTCATTTGTAGTTGGTATCTGATGTGGGGACCGCCTTGTGGCTGAGCTCTTAGCCTCTGGGACCCCACTCCAAGCATGGCAGTTCAGTTAGTTACACTACAGCACAGCCAGCTGGTGCCCACCAAATTGCTTGCTGGTAAGGAGAAATCACCACACCTCTAGTGTCAGAAATGGACTCTTGAGAATGCTGGTGTGAGAAAGAAAAAAAACAGTGGTCTTTCAGACTCTGTAAGGCAGCATTATGTCCAAAGGTCCAGACGTGTCTTGCTTAAAGGTCACGTCTGACTATGGCCCCCCAGCCTGAGTTTACCAGAGATCCCTGTAGCAGTCACACTGATGGATGGACAGACAGCCAGCTGAGTCGGGTGGTGGCTGGGGGCTACGCACTCAGCTCCTGTTTCCTAATGGTCACTTTCAAGCTTCATACTAACAGGGTCTACAGCTCCCTGGGTGTGAGCTGCAGGGGCTGCCAACTGCACATGCTGGTACATGCTCCGGTCCACTTCTGTAGATGCCCATTAACCCAAGCAGCACGGGACAGGCTGCTGATACTTCTGGCTGATACTTACTGTTACTAGGCTAAAATTACACACTAAAATCACAGCTAAAATTAACCAACTTTAGAGCGAGCCCCTGGTTAACCCTCCTGGGAACCCTATTTTGGATAATGTCACTTAAATTATACCATAAACACATTCTGATATCTGTACTGAACTACCCTGGAATTTGTTGAAAACAACAAATGTAACCAAAACCATAGGGTAAATTCTACTTTAAAATGGCACTAGATACTTTGTGGTGAGGCCCTGTGAGGGGGTCTGTCATTGGTTTAAATGTGTCATCTCTTTTAAGCCTTTACAAAGTCTCCATGTGTTTCTGTTCACATTTACAGAGAAGGAAAACAGGGCTCCGATGGGACAACCTGATCCCAGGGAGGCACACGTACCCCCACCCAACCCGGCAGCCATGGCACCCTGAGCAAGCCCGGCAGAGGAGAGGCACATTCTCGCTTTCCTCAGACTCTCCCAGCAGGCAGCCCCAGCTCTGAAACAGTCGGAAATCAGAAAAGAAGCCACTCATAGTTACAAAGATAGGATTATTTATTCATGTTATATTACTGGATTTCACAGGCAAAAATACAGTTGTCTGTTCTGAACACCAAGGTCAGATACTGACCTCCCCCACAGTAAGTATACATATCTGCATATGCAAGAAATAAAAATACATAGCTCAACAGGTCTTGAGGACATGAGAGTTGTTTCCTGGTTGTGTGAGGCACCCCACACCCAGGCCAGTGCTCAATGGAGACCCTGCAGGCTAACGGCCAGTACAGCATTTCCTTTACCCTTCTGTGCCAACTTCGATCTTTCTCAAAGGCTGCGTTACATGGGATCACTGGCAACCGGATGGACAGCCACAGAGAAAAGCGCAGCATATGACAATTTCACGGGAGTAGCTCCCAAGAGAAGGAAATGCTCCCTGAACTCTCAGCCCTGGAAGGTCCAGTGAGGAAACCGAAGTCACAGTTTTCACAGGCTGGGTAAATGTCACTGCTGTGCCTGGGGATACCCCCTAAGGGCACTGGAAGGTCAGCAAGTAGGGGGCAGGTGAAGCAAAATTTCCCTTAGTTCTGAGAATGAACCACATACTCATATGAATGAAACTGTAACAGGAAAAAAGAAACCAAAAATGCAGAATTTCAAGAGTGAAGGAAGTGACAGAGAAGTCACCTGACATTCAGGGCATTGTTTCCTTTTTTAAGGCACTTTGGAAAGTCAGGATCTAGGGACAGAAGGCCTCTGCATTTCTCAAAACTCTCTCAGTGCAGTCATTCTAAGTTTTAATAATATCATTTTAAGGCGTAGGGAACCGAGGGAGGAATACCCTGCATTGCCCTGCCTGCTCTGCAGAGGAAGGAAATTTCTTACCAAAACAAAGGCTTCTGGAAAAAGAACCAAGTCAGCATTCAAGATGCTCAAAGCAATACAGGCACAGGTAGGATTAGGGCCTAGGCATCAGCTCAGCCTCTACACTCAGGGCTGGTGCCCAGGAGGGCAGCAGCTTGGCTTCTGGCTGCCATGGCCAAGGGCTCAACCCTAGGATTACTCGGCTGTCCCTTAGGGCCTCAACGCGGGATGGAGCCGGGGAAGGCATTTTGCGGTAGGAGGCCTCCTGCCCTCCTAGAGAAGAGGTGGGTTTGTGAAGGACCCCTGTGGGCTAGCTGCACAGGGGTGGGAGCACCTGCTAAAACCCTGAGGGGGAAGGGGAGGCTTTAGGCACCAGAGTTCTCAGGAGGAGCTGGAGGTGTGGGTACAACTGAACTTTCCAGATCACTGATTAAAAGGCACAGTCGTGTTGGAGAATGGTCTCTTTGACCCTGAGTCAAATTTGAGTGCCACAAGCAAATTTAAGGGAACAGACAAGAGGTGAAGGAACTAAAGGGGAAAGGAAGGAAGAAAGGAGAAAGGCAGGGCAGGGAGGAAGGAGAAGATCCGGTAATGCAGAGTGGGCTGAGGAGTGTGGCCACAGAAGCTCTGGGGAGCAGCCTCTGCCTGAACAGAGGTTCCCTCCAGCTGGGGAGGAGCAAGAGGCTGTGCACAACCTGACTGCTGTTATTTACAACCCAGCAGCCTTGGGCCTGACCGGGTCACTGGAGGAGGCTGAGGCCCAAGGAGCTGCCCACCTGGGGAGGCTGGGGAGCTGCAGAGTTCTGCCCAGTAGGCTGAGCCTGGCTCTGGGCTCTGCCCCAGAGGTCTGGCAGTGTAATGCTGACCAGAAGACTTTACCCACATCGAAGGATCCAAAGATGATTTTTGCTCTTCATAAACCTGGCCTGCCAGCTAAATCAAGAGGCCCATTTGTGGCCATTACAGCATACATTATTTTTTTTCTCCTTAAAAAATGTTCAATCCCCTCCCACATTTAAAATGCCACAATAAAAAATTACATAAGCAATTCAAGTTTAGATAACACGCCCAGAAAAATAAATTGTCATGACTTCACACTAAATAGTTATGCAAATTTGGATCAACACAAATATCAAGCTAGATCATAATTAGAACTTGATTTTTTCTTTAAAATACTACAAACTGCTTCTTTTAAAAAAAATCTTTACATTCAGAAATCAGACAACTTGGAGATAGGCACTGAAGTGAGAATACCCAAGGCATCCGCTCTGATGGCTAAAGTTGCCCTGGGATTCATACATAAGCAGGACAAAGGTTCAAGGCTCAAGTTTTAAAATTCATTTTTTCCGAAAAGACACACAATACACACTGATTGTAATCACTGCATACCGCTGAAAGATGGTGGGGGAGGGGATATAATATGAGACTGATTGAAACTTTGTTTTTTTGTGAAAACTTGACAACCAAAAGATATCATACCAACCAATTTTAGCAGCAGTCTCCAATTTTTCATGAAGCCATAAAAACATCACAATTTAAAGCAAAATTCTTACCGATTTCACAAGTTAGCAGTTTCCACAGTGGGACTGAGTCCCACAGTCACCAATCTTGAGCTGCACAGTTCTGAGGCTTTGGGGTGACGTTCTGAACATGTCAAGAAGCCCCCACAGGCTGACAGTTCCTACAACAACAAACACCTTGCACTGCTAAGAAGTCACATGGAAGCCAAGTTGGAGACAAGATACTCCACTCCTGGTCATCTGGGAAGATATCTGCATGATGAGCGAAGGGACCTACTACTCAGATTGTATGAATGAGAGGGACCAGCCCAGCAGACTGACAGAGTCACACAGCAGAGGTCCCCGGCCACTTCCAGTCTCTTTATTTGGATCAAAACGCTAGCTTGGTGTCCCAACATCCACTGTGATTAGAGTGTATAACTGGTGTCTCTCTAGGCCCAGCACCTGGTAGGTGAGCGAGTTCAGACCGTCAGAGTGCATTGTCTCCTTCGTGTGTGCAATTCGGGAAAACCTGCCAGGACAAAGCCGGGGGGAGGCATCAAAACAGAAAGGTCAGGAAATGATAAAAAGTCTTTTCCCCACCTCCTCCTTCTCACTGGGCCCTGCTCACAGACTGGGCACCTCCACTTCCCTAGTGGCACGGAGCCCTCTCTGCCGCCTGGGCCCTGCAGCCCGCCCCACTGTAAAAGGCAAGCAGAGGAATATGGACAAACTCACCTCTGAGGATTGGGTTCATTTTTCTTATCTCTTGAGTGGCGGATCATGCGACATCTCCCAACCACAGCATTTGGGCGAGATATTGACATGCCTTTAAAAACTAGTCTGCAAAGAGTGAAAGAACAGGTCACTATCACAGAGCTATGACTAGGCTTCAGTACAATGGTCCAGGTTATGAGCCTGTCACTCCATCCACTCGTCTGCTCCCTGTTCATATTCCAGCATCATGCTGGGACCCAGCCCAGTGCAACGCCTGTTCAAACTCACACCTTTACTCCACATCTTTTTATGACCAATTCTGCAGTCTGTGGCACTGACTAGCACATGCCAGGCGCTGGGGACGTCTGTACACATAGAACTGACAGTGTGTATGAGACGCTGCCTCCAGAGCCAGACTGAAGGGGAAGGTGGAGTCAGGATGGCAGAGAGAGAGAAGCAAGTAACTCAGCTGGATTAAGGGCAGAGCAAAGTTGTGAGGAGAACAGGCGGCTGCCGGGGACAGTTTGGGCGGCCAGGACAGTGCATGCAAAGGTACCGGAGATGAGAGTAAGGGCATCGTTCTCAGGGGGCAATGTAACTGCCAGGTGCTGCAGCTGAACAGAAAGGTAAAGGCTGAGTCATAAATCATACAGCCTCTCAGAGTACACAAGAAACAGTGCCAGTGTCAGGTACGATGTGTGTGCAGTGTTTTCCAGATGACTTTTGCCATGGCGAGTACCTTTGGTGCACAGTTTGAGAATGGAGTGCAGAAAGCAAACCAGAGGCAGAGGATTCTGTGCTGGTCCAGGGGAAAACAATGATGGCCAAAATCAAAATCTTCACAGTGCAGATACCAAAGTCAGAAGCAATACTGGTTGATCCAGGATGAGCTACAAGTTTCTGGCTTTGCCTCCACCCAAGTGCCGATCTTACACCTGGCACTCAGTTAAGGAGGTGCATAATCAACCTACTATGGTTGTGCCACACACCGCCAACCCTTCTAGCCCCACAGCTTTTGGGTGTCAGTTCTTGCTGCACCCTCCTCCCCCAGTCACCCTGACCCTTTAGGTCTGTGGACTTCAATCCATCCTGTACACTACTACAGCGCTCAGTGTCACAGACGTGGGACTGTGCAAGTGGGTTTGTTTCTGTTTGGACCTGGTGTCCAGGGCACAGTGCTCCGGGTCTGATATATGCTCAATATGGGTCTTTTCTTTTCTTCCCCTTGGTACCAGGGATTGAACTCACAACCTCACACACTTGCCAGGGAGGTACTTAGGCCACTGAGCTAAATCCCTGACTCCCCTCGATGCTCAATATGTACATGCTTGATAATCAGTCTAATAATCTAATAATTAAGCTTTCTTCAAGGGCCATATTGAAGACTTGGATCTGACAAATTCTCTCATACAATGGTAACGTCAAATGACAGGTTTTGCTCCGACAGACGTGTTTGGTTACTTGACCAAATAAATGTGCCCTAACTCCGGAAGGCTGCACCTGGGTATTGAGCGGCATCGCACAGCTCAGCCCGGCTCCCTAAGGCAGGCGGCATTTCTGATGTGCAGTGGCAGAACTGAGGGTTCCACTGCTAGGGAGGATCGAGCAGAATGTGGTTCCAAATGTCACTGACAGACGGTTTTTTACCACCTATGATGACAACCCACAGGATAAAAATTTACCTGTTAAAAAGAGCCCTGGGGTGTGGGAAGAATAAGACTGGCCAACCCATGGTGGTTGTGAACTAATTGTGTCAATAAGAGTCCGTTAGATTATCTCCCTTTGTGTAAGGTAAAAATACTCCAAAACAAAAATATAGGACAAAGTTTCTATGAACGAAGTTCAGAAATACTTCACACTGAAAGGAAAATATAGTAAGGTACTTAATTTTTAAGAAGGATGTACATTTACTCCTTCAGTACACAATGACATGTGGCAAATCAAAGTAGGTTTACCCCTCCACTTGGTTTCCATTTTACATCTTCCAAAGCTAATCCAAAAATTCAGGAGTTATTTTTCTACAGACCCTACTCAGCACCTACAAACCTACAGGAGTACACACCTCAGGGTCCTGAGCTGGGTGGGACCTACGTTTCTCCTGAGAGTCAATCACTGTAAATAACCATACACAGATTCAAAAACTGACAGTGAAGATTGACAGGAAAGAAAGTTTTAAGCTGTCACTATTACCTGTTAAAAATATCGTCATCTTCTCCTCCCCAGCCCCAGTAATTGTTAGGAAATCCATTGATGGTAAGAAACTGTTGTTTACTCAAAGCAGAGACACCTCCAAAATACTGCACATAAGGTAGTCTGGGGAAAAAACAGACACAGAGGATCCATGGTTAGTGATTTCTGACATCCCCAAAATAAAGCATGCCACTTTTATTCTCTGGAATCCTTTGATGGGGTTTATAAGAGGTTTTCTGTTTGTTTGTTTTTGCTTTTATATCAAGGTTCAGATTATCTCAGAGAAGACACATATCAAAATCCAGGTATAGAGGTACACATCTGTGATCCTAGTGCTCTGAGAAACTGAGGCAGAAGGATTACAAGTGTGAGTCCGGCCTGAGCTGTATAATGACCTACAGAGACCCTATCCCAAAAGACTGTTTTTAAAAAAAAATAAAAATTAAAGGGCTGGGGATGTAGCCCAAAGCCAAGGCCTTTGGGTCAACCCTCAGGGCCGAAAATACACGCACACACACACATATACATACACACCTCTTTTCAAGAATACAGTGTTGTTTCTGTGATTATTTAGAAAACGTCAATGACAAGAAGGGGCATAAGCCCAGTTCTTCCACTGCGGCTCAGCTATCGGCTTCCGACGTGCCCTACTCTTGTGAAGACAACCCTATCCAGGAGGTCCTGCATCTGTGACTGCATTAGTCTCCCCCCTGCCCACTCTGTTGTGCCCCGTTTCCATTCTGTCCTATCTACCAAGTTAACTTTCTTTCATCCAAGGATATACTGACTTGAACACTAACCCTCACAACTGAAGCAGAATTCTCAGAATTTCTACTTTATCCTGAATCAGGAAAATGCATAATGATGAGTCTATTTTTTACATATTTTCAAGAAGCAAGGCATCTGGGCTCTGATCATTCTATACCTTTTTATATTTCAATATTTTAATGATTATGAATAGTAGACTCTTAAAGGACACAGAGAAAGCATTGATAGGAAATGTCAAGCATTAGAATGTGCCCCAGAGGCCATACAAAGATCTTCCTGTGGGTTTTCCAATGCCTTCTTTGGTCTTATGTTGACCCTAAATGCAGTTCCAAATATGCTTAGGCTCTTACTGGACTCCAACCGAACTAAAACCCATCACCATAAATTAAACCCTAACTCAAACTTTGAGGGGGGGAAGTCAGCCAAGTCATACAGAACATAGGAAATTAAAGACCATAATTTAAAAGTATATCAGAATTTGATTGCAAGGATACACAAGCAAAGGGCCCTGGGGGCCTGCTTGCATTAGATTTAAAATAGTACATTTGCAATTCGGTGACGTTGGTTAGGGCCCACCCTCTGTAATACCTCATGCTACTGCCTACACCTTTAATGTTAGCATTTAAACTAGAGGTGGTTAGACCAATAAGGTGTTCTGATAATCACTTTTTTATAGACACGGATCCTTAGCTACTTCAGTGGGAATACACGCTAAGTTGGGAAGATTAGGTTTTGTGGTCTAGGGCTTTCTCTTGTATATCAGTCCTGTCCCCCAAACCTGACTGGTTCTCTGTGAACCAAACACAGTGTAATGGTAAAGAACTGAGTGGTCACTTAGGCCCCATCCTGGCTTACTATATGCTACAAAGGAGAGATAGGAGGGGTCAGGGTACAGACCTGTGTATTTCAAAGCCATGAAGATACACAGAAAGGGAGGGAAGAGCTGAGATTTCTGAAGAGGCTAAAAGTGATTTTCCATTCAAGGTTTCTCTTTTAAGGTAGCAACTTAACTCATCTCATGGCCCTCATGCCCCTAGTCCGGACAGTAGGACAAAAACCATGAGAAAATGGTAAAAAGTAGCTGTATCAACACAACAGGCCTGCTGTCTGCACAGGCCAAACACACTGGACACTCAGCCTAAACCAGAGATACATAATACACAGCGCACCCCACAGCATAGCTTCCTGGAGTTTCAGGTTTACTTAAAGAAAGGATGGGAAAGATTATGTTATTCAACAGATAGGTTATAATTTTAAACTTTTTATGTTAACAGAAACATGGATAAATAACAGAGCAAAATAACTGATTCACTTTTAACTTTTTTTTTCCCAGGGTAAAGCTAGAGACCAAACCCAAATCCTTATGCATGCAAGTCAAGCACTATTATCAACCACTCTCCCATCTTATTTTAACTTCTAAGATAAAACAATGGACTAGAAGGCCATGTTCCCCATATGTCAGTATACTTTGGATTATACCCTCACCTCTGGGGACAGGTGTCATTGGCCTCTCAAAGGTGTCAGTGGCCAAGGGCACACTGGTGGAGAAAGGCTTGTGTTTAAGCGGAAGCCGATGCTGTGCTGGGAACCAGAATCATGTTCCTTGATCCTTCTTAAAGTGCCAACGAACATCTCCTGAGGGGTCTCACTCAAGAACTGGGGGGAGGAGCAGTTTGTTCCAATTTGCTTTCCAAATTACATGGGGCAGGGAGGAGCAAAAAGTAAGAAAATCATGCAGTTGTTCGGAGTCTAAAGATGAGAGCCATAGCAAACATTAAAAATGGTTCTTGTGTGGATATGCAGAGATTACAGGGATTTCTGATTTCCTCTTTCCTTCTCAAATAGCTCAGAGGCCCTCCAGGGCACAGAAACTTCATTTCCCAGTCCCCACGGAAGGGAGCAACACACGCACTTCAAACTGGCTAAACATCTCTTACCTAAATCCAAACTTGTCCATTGCGACAGAAATATGTCGTGGCTGTGAAAAACACCTGTAGGCATTATGGTCATCCATTGGGATGAGGTCCACATCACTGAACACAAAGCAGTTGTAGTTATAGTCCTTTAAGGCTTCTTGAAAGCCAATATTGAGAAGCTTAGCACGATTGAACATACCGTCTCCAGCCTGGTGCAGAAACAGAAAAAGTGAAATCAGATGTGATAAAATCTTTGCGTGTAACACTCAGAGGGACTGGTAATTTGTCTGCTACACATACATGATCACTAGTCAACTCCTGGGCCTCATTTTCTTGCCCTTAACTTCACAAACCAGTCTAGAGTGTCAGTCCTTTAAGTCAGCAATACTACTTTAGGAGTCTGTCCTATACAGAAAGACTTGCAGCTGTGTGAATAACTGTACTATTCACTACAAGGCGTGCATCGCAGAAGATTGCAAACATCAATATAAGCAGCACTGGAGAACTTGTTCAATAGTCATGGTACAACCACTAAAATGCAATAGAGCTGTTAAAAAAAACCAAGAAGCTCTTAAAAGAAAAGGCAAAAAAAGGCATTTAAAGACATGCCTCATTTATTTTTTTCATTTACTGGTGTCTAGCTCTAGGAAAGGTACACAGGAAACTGGTGATGGCTGGATGCCACAGCACTTTTCATTTCTACCCTCTTTATGAGGTCGACTATGGTTTTATAACCATTGTGTGCCTTCCACATGTCTTTCTGGTGCCAGAGAATTACAGCAAACCTAACTCAATCTCTGCTTCACATGCTCACAGAACAGGGCAGGAAGCATTTGATACACATCTGACAAATAAGAACGTAAGAGAGAGAAAGTACCAGCTTTGGGTGCTGGGACTGGCACCCAAGGCACCACATCTCCAGGTGCAAAGGTAGTTCACATTTCATTGACTTATCTTGTTTCTTTTTGTTGTACCTATAAGCCCATAACCTTAACTAAGGCTGAGATCTTTTTTATTTACCTAGTGTCTCATCATCATGTAATAAGAGCTCAATAAGTAGGTGCTGGCTGGCTAGATGAATGAATGAATGAATAAATGAGTGAACAAATAAATGAATGAACACACTGATGGGTGGGTTCCAACACACAATGACAGATGGCAACCACTTCTGGGAAGACACCACCAAAGTGCCCTATTAGGGGAGGGGTCTGTGCCTACCAAGACTTACTGTCCTAGGTTAGCAGGGATGGTCCTGACTTTTTTTGTTTTTGTTTTGGTACTGGGGATTGAACTCACGACCTTGTGCTTGCCAGGCAGGCACTTATGGCGCTGAGCTAAATCTCCAGCCCCAGTGGTGCTGACTTTGATCCTGTCATCCCTCACGCACAGCTGTCCACGCACCTCACACCACTGCTGTGAAGACCCACTCTTTGGAATCCTCACTTTCTGCTCTTTCCTACACATCTTGGGACTGAAAGATCAGGCTCTTTTTTTTTTCCTTTTGAGACAGGGTCTCAACTATGCAGTGCAGACTAGCCTTGAACTCCCTTGTATAGCTCAGGCTGGTTGCAAACTCACAGAAAGGCTCCTGTCTCAGCCTCCCAAGTGCTGGGATTACAGGCTTGTGCCACCATGCCCTGCTAGAATCAGAGTCTTTTATTTTGAGGAGAAAGTGTCTCACGAGGCCTGTAACCCATCCGTAATCTCAGAACCAGGATGTGCAAAATCCTCTTTCCATGCCCCCGAAAGAAAATCTGGAACCTTTATTTCACAACGCTGCCTGGGTGTGCACTGAGAGCAGACATACCACTACCACTTGTCTGCAGGTGGGTGACTCAGAAACAAACTTAGACTAAGATCGGTACCAGGAAACGAGAAAAAGCAGCCAAGAGAACAGTAAATGAGCTAAGGAAACACCTTACACACAGAGTGCCTTTCTTCAGCCTGTGACAAAGCTTCTAACCACGCATGGTGACAGGTGAGGCTGCACCCAGAGGTACACTGGCTGTCCTGCAGTGAAGAGCTGATTTGGAAGGCCAAGTCCGCCTGGTGCCATGTAGGTCAAAAAGTTAAAGTTTAGAAACTGCGTGTGAAAACTGTAAAGATACTGGAATCATTACTGTAATAGCGGATTTCTGATGTTCATTGGGGGGGCATCGTGTATAGCAGGCAGGGAGCAGGTGTTTCTACCCAAGCTGTATCAATCATCTTGACAAGTTTTTCATAATCCTTACCCCAGCCAGGCTTAACTATCCTAATACAAAGCCCCCAGTCATTTTCTAACAAATGAAAGGGAACATTCTCATAGTGCCTTTTACACCTATGCAGGAGAAGACCCAAGGGTAGCTGGCGGCCCCGCTCATGACCTCGCCACTTTTCTTGGTACGCACCCCACAAACTGGGGCGAAGGGTCTTGGTGGCTGTTTGATCTCAGCAAATGCCTAAGACTAAGCAATCTTCCCCCTCCAAGGACTGGAAATTTAGAATCATGAATGAGCCCCTCTGGAGCCAAGGCCCAGGAACCAGGGCAGCTAGCGAAGCTCAGGCAGACCTACTTCACCCCTATCCCCCAGCTCCCGCAACTTCCCTGGTGTCTGAGCCATACTTAGAAGTGGTCTGACAATTTTCCAAATAACCTGAATCCCTGAACCTCCTACCCTGGGTTTATCTGCAGGATCCAGGGAAAGCGGAAGTGCGTGGCACACAACGGCAGCTACTATTATCTACCAGGGCCTTTATGAACTCTAGACTGGCAGAAGGGCAAAGGAAGAAAGTGTGTATTCCTCTTGTTCCCTGGGGATTCCAGAACAGTAATGCACTTACTAGCTTTCTGCGTGAACTGCTTGTGCATTCACCTTTTCTGATAAGCAGCAAGGCTAGCAAGCCCCGCCCCCACCTCCACTACACAAGGGTGCTCATCCTCCGCCTGTCCCACGCCTCCTCTACATGCACAGTCACTGCAGTGATGATGAACCTCCCACTGCCTAAACTGCAACCAAACACACTTACTTATCAGAACCGCAAGGTGCCAACACTGCAATTAAACCTGCATACTGAGGTTTTACTTAGAAAAGTCACTGTTCGCTGATGCTTGGCTGCTGGCGCAACAGGGCTTGTGTGCTGACAGACAGGGCTTTGCAAGCCTGCTGGGGCATCAGCTCCATAGGTTCCCCACCTAAGGCAGCTGCTACTTCATTCACTCAAGTGCACTGATGAATCATTTACTGTGAGGTCAGGTCAAATAAAGAATCATGACAGATACACGCGTTTCTATCCCAGAAACGCCAACTTCTGCAGTAATCAGCAAGGCGACTTTGAGCAAATCATACCTAAGCCTCAATTTCCTGTTTCGTGTCATGAGAATGATACCAATTGGGTTGTGTTAAATGAAACAGTGTATGAACAGACTTCAGCACACTGCTTGGTGACAAGTCAGCTACTATCATGG
Organism: Dolichotis patagonum; assembly: GCA_004027295.1. NCBI lineage: Eukaryota > Metazoa > Chordata > Mammalia > Rodentia > Caviidae > Dolichotis > Dolichotis patagonum. The sequence goes on along the minus strand of PVJX010013016.1, from coordinate 23,486 downwards.
TGATAGGAATGGGCGTTCATCCACCCTGAACCATCAGCCCTTTCAAAACACCCCTCAGGAATTGACCCTGGACAACAGCGTTTGCTTGTTGTCTTTCCCAATCAGTCTCAAGATTCCTCCCTTAAATTGCTTCTCTAATGGAGGGAGAATTTCTAAAAAGGATTAAGGCTTAACTGAATTAGCCTGTGACTCACATGATTAATCTCCAGCAGTAGAAGAAAGAGATCTTTAGAGACTTGCCAAATGCATGGGAAACTACAACTGGTGAAGAGGGTTCAGCACATTAGGAGCAGGTGTCCTTCTGAAACATTCCCCCATACATACACCTTTTTTTTTTTTTTGAGACATGGTCTTATTCTGTAATTTAGGCTGGCCTTCAACTGGTAGCAATTCTCCTGCCTCAGCGTCCGTGTGTTGGGATTATAGGCATGTGCCACCATGCCCGGCTGACAGACCCAATTTTTAAAGGTGGATTTTATCTTATATTGGCAGACAAGACTTACAGCTATTATCCCTTGCAAAATTTTAGGGCCACTGGCTGCTCTTAGAAGACAGAAAGAAAGCAGAAAGGCCAAAAAATATCTAAAAATCCCCAAATGAGTGAGCAGAGGCTACTGCAGTAGAGTAAGACCAGACAAACTCTGAGAGCAGCAATGTGGGCAGAAGACAGTTCAAGCAGTGGAGAAAAGCTGTACATGGTGAAAGCATTTGCAAAAGTTTATAAAAGACAGCATGCACGGAACTACTAGAAATTCAGAACAGATGAAGTCAAAATGAGACCTGAATGTAGAGGTGAACCAAATCACGGGGCGAGGAAAGCCAGACACCTGCTGAGCTGCTTCGGCTTTATCTTTATTCAGGTCATAGAGAGTCTTAAGGCAGGACTGCGTGTCAAGGAGGGATTTGTGCCTAACCCAAATTAAGGCAAGGAGGGCGGTTAGGATGGTGCGGTATGAGCCACAGGAGAGACACAGGAGCCCAGGTAATCATGAAGGCTAAGCAGAGTTCTCCCCCGGGCTCAGGCCACAGGCTGCACACCCCTCTCACGCCCTCTCCTGCTGCCTGGGCAGACACACTGCATTTGCAGGCACTCTCTGGAGTGGGGAGGGGTTCATCAAAGGCACCCAAGCTGGTCTAATCTGGAAAAATAAGGCTGGTTAAGGAAGGCAAGAGTGACCCTGCCCTGACTGTACCAGGGGACAGAGGAGGGTCAACTGCTGAAGGCCACTGCACGCTTGGCCCGGTCCAAACATTCTCTGGAAGATCTACTCTCCCTTCACTACAAACAGGCTCTTCTACGTTTACCAGCAAGCAAATCCTCTGGCAAAAATGGCCTGGGGTCAGAGCCTACCTAGCCTCCCCTCCACCACGACAGCAGCAATGACGCTGCCAACAAGACTCTCAGTGGATTGGAATTTCTGCATGAGGGCTCCCATACACACCCTCTGATCCTCGCAAAGCCATTCTCACCCACCCGTCCAGTTACTCCAAGCTCTCAACACCACAGACCAAAGGGCAGGTCTGAAGCTGGTGGGAACAGCTGCTGGAAATTCCCTGTGCTCGCTTTTCTAAAACAAGTGTGCGTACAAAGTGTACATAGAGGACAATTTTAAACCCCAACTCCACAGGAGCTAAGCAGGATACTTGCCTCTCTCTCTGGGCCAGACGCACTGAGATTTTTCTGCCTTTCTGCTGAATACAACAAGATGGTAGCACTAAGCATTGCCAGGATATTTAAAATACAAGTTGGAGAAAAATACTTCAGCAGATAAAGGGTTCTCTTTCAGAAAAGGATTTGGTCATTTGCATTCCGAAATATAAAAATGTAGAAACAATTTCTGAACCTAAAATCTCACACCCGAAAACTCGGCCTGAGGAAATGACACCAAATGTGGATAGACAAACACAGAATATTTTTCAGACTCAAAAACATTCATTACAGTATTATTTACAGTTTTCTACTACAGGAAAAGCTAATTCTGGCAGAGCTCTGACCAACTACTATGAAGACATGGAAATTAATGAATATGAAGACTATGAAATAAAATGGGAAGATGCTGATGGCATGGAATTAAAAAAAAAGCAAGACACGAATATTTATATACATACAGTATGAGCTCAACTGTGGTTTAATTTAGAAAGGGCAAAATCTCTCAGATCTCTGAACAATTAGCTGGCTTCCAGCAATCTCGGTGTTTCCAGGCAAGCCCAAGAGGCACGCCCTCGCCAGGGACCCCAAGATGGGAGGGCAGCGCACTCACAGGACCATCCACACAGCCTTCCCTGACCAGCAGGGCCTCAGCTCTGGATGTGACTTGAGGACATTACCAGGGCAGTGGCGGTAGCAGCGGTGGCAGCAGTAGTGGCGGTGGTACTTAGGCAGTAGTTAGGTCGGCCTTCCTCCCTCTGTCTCGCTTTCTTTATAGGAGGCGGAGAATACAGAAGAGAAGGAGGTGTAGAGTAAGAGGCAGATCACAGAGAGGAGTTCCTCCTTCAGCTCGCTTTGCTACAAACAGGATTAACAAGTAAAGGCAAAAGGCCCCCACTAAAAGGGAAAAAAAAGAAAAGAAAAAACAGAAGGATGGATACAAGGAAGGACAGTAGGGAAAGAGGCATAAATGTCAAGGCTGCAAAGAAAAAGGGACTCATTCTGACCACCCTCCTACACAGCAAAAGCAAAGTCCTAATAAGCTCTAGTTCCTTATTCTAGCCAAAGGTGAGCAGAGGGAGCAGCATTTCCCGGAACAATGTCCAGGCAGGCAATTTCCCAGCAACGTGAGTGCCAGTTAAGTGCTTCAGCATATTCCCCAGCAAGATGCAGGGGCAAGACCAGGAGGGGAGAACAAAGCAGAGGAAGTAGACACTCCCAGCCCTCTCACACTCATCCTCCCCAAGGTTAATAACCATGAACAACCGCAGGGCTGAAATGGACTGCCCTGCACTGTTCCTGGAAAGGGAGTTATCCTCAGGGTGACACCACAGCCTGTGTACACGCGCCCTGCTCAGCAATGTGCAGCGTTAAGGAAAGGAACTGAGGAGGCCAAGGGACACAGCTGCCCATCCCTCCGTGGGCCCCATCTCCACAGCAGTCCATCTGAGCACAGGCAGATGGAAATAGAAGCAGGGGTGGGGGCAGCACACAGACGATCAAAATAGAAACCAGACTGGTGGGAGCACAAGCCCCGAGGCTGTCCTCAGCGATGGGGTAGATCCGTGGGCCTGCTTCACCCCAACAATCCTGACCTCGTGTAGGAACCAGCTGCCTGGACCAGCGACAGGCTCTCGCTCACTGTGCATACAACGAGCTTCTCCAGATCCACCTACAAACAGCCTGACCCGATCATCTTAAACCAAGGCACAGACAAAAAGGAGAAGGAAGAAGTTTCAAAGCCAGACAAAAATCCCTGAAGGCAGTGCGCTGGGCCCTCCCTCTTTTCCCCACAGCCTTCCAGACCAGGGTCCACCCTGGGCAAGGCTGTGAGTCCGGGGAGACTCACCAGCAGGGGTCCCAGGGGTGCCAGGACTCAGTGACTGTTACTCAGAAACTGTTGCTCCCTCTCTTGTGACCTAGGAGACTTACAGCATTGGCTAGTATATGCAGGGTGTTCTGGGAATAAACACAGCAAGGTGGGCACCACTTAGGGCCCAGGCGACCTCAGTCCAAATTCCAGCCTGGCTACCATCTACCCATGTGGTCTCTCTTGCAATCGCCCCCGAGCAGAACAGTGAGAAGACCCACTCACCCCACTGGAGGATTGCGGTGGTCAGAATTCAAAGGACTATTAAGGAATTTGATGACCATGAACAATCACTGGGCTAAAATAGGTTGTCTGCATTTTTGCTGGAAAGGGAGGTCATCCTGATGGCAGTGTCACAGGCAGCCCAAGTGTGCCCTGGTCGGCAATGTGCAGCTTTGGGGAGAGGCCTCAAGGAGGGGCTTTGCAAGTTCTCTCCTGGTCCATGATCTGACCAGCTGGAAAAGGCTTCCCTTCCAAGAGGCACAGATCCAGCAACAGGCCTGGAAGCAAGGGATCCTGACAGTGGGTATAAATAAGGGGGCAGGGGTCACAGGAAGATGCTGCATGTTCTAAATCCTGACCAAGTCTGCACTGGACTGTGGATGAGCAGCATGGTTAGGGAGGCAGCAGGGAGACAGACTCGGGATGAGGCACACACACAGACAAGTACCCTTGCTAGGAAGCGCCAAGTGGCCCGGGAGCTGCAGTCGGGGAGAGGTCAGCTCCAGTCTCCAGAGCTAATGAGGCATGCACATGTGTGTGGGGCTGAAAGATATCCAGTGAAAGAGTCACTGGGGGAGGCATGCACAGAGGGAACAGCATAATCGGGGCACAGAAGGGGGAGGACAAGTATCTGGGTGAAGATCAGGGCTCAGTGTGACTGTGAGGGGGAAGAGAAGGAAGTGGCTGGAGGTAGATCTGGGCAAGACAGAACGTTCTCGGACGCTCAAGACTTCCGATCACTTAGACCCTTAGCTGCATGCAGTGATGAAATGCTGAAGGACTGAAAGAAAAGGGGTGACAGTATGAGAACCAGAAGAACTTGGACAGCTAAGTAAGGAGACCAGAAGGTACATCGACAGAATGGGATCGCAGGGGCAGAGGGCTACCATGGTTATGACACACCTACCTGGCCAGCTGTGGCTGCATTCCTCGCCCATTCTGTAGTTTTTATGGAGGTTAATACTATACCTGCCTTTCTTTTCCTGGGCTAGTGCTGACAGGTGCCAGCCTGCCTTCCCTTAACTTTGGGTTTCACAGTTCCCACTCCTGCCCGACTTAGTGCAATGTGCACTCCCAGTTCACCACCTATGGGGGGTGCAGTGTGCATCCCGCTCCCACCTGACACCCACCTCCAAAGCAAGGGCCTGGTGAGGAACTCAGGGAGGGTTCACGTTTCAGAACAGCATCCTTGGCTCCAAGAGCAGGATGTGCTGGACCCAAAGGAGATCTCCCGCGAAAGCTGAGTGCAGACCCTCAGGAACAGCAGTCAGCTGGCTCTCCTCCGTGCTAACTGGTGCAGGTCCTCTCCCCACCCTCCAACACACTTTTTGAGATAGCTTTCATGTGCTTGGAGGATCCCACACCAAACGAGGTGAGTTAACAGCTTCCTGTGGGCAGAAATAAGCCATAAAACTCACAAACGTTCACCCCTGTGTGTGGTTTGAGAAACAAGCGTCCTCTGAAGACACTGCTGGTTTCCGAGTGCTCTGAGCTTTGTGACCTGACACACACAGGCACCCAGGACACTTTGACTCCTGAATGCCACAGCAAATGGGAAGAAGGGTCCCGATGCTGGTACTGAGTCCGGTGAGGCAGAAGCAGAGAAAGCAGTAAAGAATTTGTCAGTTTGGTACCAGGCAGGAACAAAAGAGGGTGGAGAGGAAAGACGCAAGCCACTGTGGTGACTGCTAATATTTACTGAGGGTTTATCACCTGCGGGTACTTCACCACCCTATGAGGCAGACACTGACCCTTTCCTCTAATGCCTCGGAGGCAAGCGAGGTCCTGCTCAGCCTCACTGACTGGGAAGCAGCAGATTCAGGGTACAACCCCGAGATGGAGATCACGCACAGCCTTGGAGACCAGACGCCCACAAACATCCCCAGCAGAGGCTAGAGGGTCTCCAAGAGAGCAGCTGTGGATACAGGGAGAGGACACTGAACCCGGGAGTCAGGGGCTGGGCTTGAGCACCACTCTACTGTTCATGATGCGATTCTCTACGGGCCATTCTCCCTCTGTGCACCTGTTCCCTCTCCCGGATACAGAGCAGAAACCTTCGCTGTCTGGTCTCTGAAACCTGGGCAAACACTGAAGGGGAAGCTAAGGAGATGGCGACGGGGCACGGCCCCCACTTTAAGAACAGCACTCCCAAGCCCCGCTCTAAACGGAGACTACGTGACACTTCAGTGGGGCCAGAAAAGGCCCGTTACTGGAAAACCTGTCTGGGCATCCGGATCAGATGCCTCAGTCTCAGAGGTCACTACTAAATTGTCTGTGGTCTCAGGTAGGGGAGTGGCAGTGAAGAGCCCCAGTGCACAGGATGTTTGGGACAGGAAGAAGTGAGAGGTGTTAAGGAAGCTCAGTAGCCCATAAGGTTTGTTTGCAGAATGAATAATGAGCAAAAGTCAAAGCTAGGTTTTGGAATATCTCTGTCTTCCTCATCTAGAACATAACCATATAGTAGAGAAGACAGAAAGTTCCTAATTTGTAAATGGGTGTGCTCTAGAGGGGGCAATGCCCCATGTCCCACAAGGTTCAAGTTCCTGGAACCACTTCATTGTGTATTACGTCATATTCTTTACTGAAAAAATAGGGCAAACTTCAAGCTACTTCCTGAGTTGCTTATCTGGACTCTGACTCTATTTTCAAAAGGATAATCTAGGAGGGACTGGAACAGAAGGAGTGAGATCAGGAAGAGAAAGAAAAAGATTCTCTTAAGGTAAAAAGTTAATACTTAGTAGAAAATGAAAAGAAGGAGGAGGAAGAAGATGAGGAGGAAGAGAAGAGGACAGTACAGAGGGAGAAGAAAATGATACAAGACTAGGAAAAATGGATGTATATATATTCAATATTTGAGTGATTGATTACTTAACTGGAACTGAAGCTCCAAGTCAGGGCCCCATCATATTAGGTAAGCACCTAGCACTGACCTACATGCCCAGGTTCTAAAAAGAAAGTATTTCAGATGCTGAGTTGCAGGTGAGAAAAGATAGAGAAGGGAGAGAAAATGGAGTTCCTAGTACCCTACAAAAAAGTAAGGAGCGGGCTGGGGATGTGGCTCAGTGGTACAGCTCCTCCTGCCTCGCAAGCACAAGGTCCTAGGTTCAACCGTTCACTCCACAAAAAAAAAAAAAAAAAAAAAAAAAAGTGAGGAGGAAGGTGTGTTAATTCAGGCCAGTGTCCCCAAAGTGTGATTCACAGAACACCGATCACTTGTGATGATTCTTGGAAAACAGTTCTCTGGTTAGACAAGCTGGGAAACCCATTGGCAGCAGGTCACAGTGCCCTGCTCACTGAAGGCACTTCGAGAACGAGATAGGCCTTCCTCACACGTAGCTAGGAGCCCCTGGTCGAGATGCCTCAGAGGCCATGCTTCTTTTAGCCTTCTAGGGCTCTAATCTCAAAGTGGGGGCTGGGGGTGCTGCTCTTAAGCAGCGTCCAGGGTTCACCAGCACAATGGTGCCACTGAGCCCAGTTGGCTCGGTTATTATGTTTGGGGCGGGCAGCATTGTGTAACCAGAATTCTGTTATTTTCAGCCCAGGGAATATCTGTATAAATTGTATTACAGAAATTTAAGCTGTCTAAATTTTACTGGCCCAATAGTTGTTTCAACTTCATAAACCAGGAAGTCTCATATTTACCTGAAGTTCAACATAGCTATAAATTAACCTTTCCAGCCTTTCTTGATTACCTGAACTCAAAACTTCAGCATCACTTCTCACTCTTTTACTGCCCCACCCACACTAATCCCCTAGTACTGGGGACTGAGTGAACCCATGATGACTCCCTGGGCACTTAGCTACATGCCCTCTTACCCTGCTTTATTTTTAGTCAGGGTCTCACTAAGTTACACAAGCTGGCCTTGAGCTTGTGATCCTCTTGTCTCCTGCTGAGATTATAGGAGATTCTACTGAAGAATGGAATTCAGTTTCTTTTATCTAGTACACATTTTGGGGGGTGGGTACCAGGGATTGAACTCATGACTACGCGCTTACAAGGCAGGTGCTTATGCCGCTGAGCTGAATCCCCAGCCCTCCCCAGCCCTCTAGTACACACTTTAATAACTGTATGCCAACCAGAGCACAGCTGTCTATCTTCTGCTCTGGCAGATGAGGAAGGAGGCATCATATATGACAATGCTTGGCCTACAATATATTATCCAGTTCCCGGTATAACAACTGTCACACGCAGCTGGCATGGGCTGTCCTTTGTAATTTTTGCTGGGCCCTGGTGACAGTGGCTTCCTCTTCTACGTGCTCAGTGTCATTGTTTTAATAACAACAGGCTCCTGAATCTTGCTATCATCTATATAAGCTCAATGGCATTAGACAAGTGTTTATCAATGATAAGGCTTTTCTTAAGCAAATACTTGTTGAAATGACCTGCATCTTGTAGGAACTTTAGCTGTTTGTTCTTTCATTCTCCAGTATTCTCCTAGGTGAACCACAATGCATAACTGTCTTGCCTGCAAGTGTTCACAGGACCCTGGCCTGTACCTCACTTGGCTAACAGCCCCACATTCGCTCACCACTGCTTTCCTAACTGAGCATCGTTTCTCTGTAACGGTGCGTTCACTCTTCTGGCTGACAGGCTCAGCTCCACTGCCTGATCCCAGGGCCTCTGGTGCGTTCCTCCTCCACCACTGGTCATTTCCCTCTCCAAGAACATTCAGGCTCCTTTCTTCCTTAACGTCCCCATTCACCAGCCCTGGATGAGAGGTCCATCTCTCCCCCAAACTTTAGAACCTAGTTTATCTCCTAGTTCTTCCAAGCCACTATTCTCTCTCCTTCTCAGTTTTCAAAGCATTTCACAGCCATCATCCAATCACATGCTATTTGGAAGGCAGTTATGCTAACTACTTATACCACCAACGCCTCTGTTCACATGCTATGTGGGACTGTTAACAACAGTGCTGCCTGGGAAAGTTCCACTTGCCAAAAATGGGTTGGAAGCCTCAGGACAGGCAGACGTGAGAACTTAGGCTTCTTCAGAATCTCCTTTCATAACTGACACAGCCTCATGCCCAGCGGTTCTGTGCATGCTGGACGGACAGACTGCCCTTTCCAGTTTCCCTGGCGGTCCAGGGGAAGTGCACAAAGTCACTCACACTGACGGAAACAGTAAGCTGCTGGTGATCTCACTACCTGAAGCAGGCCCCGTGCTTATCTTGAAATGTACATTGGGCTTTGGATACGTGAGCATAATCTCTCTCTTCAAAAAATGTCACTGCACCAAGAGGTTACAGTCTAAGGACACGACTTGAAGTCTCTGAGGGTAAACTTGAATTACTAAAGTTATACTCTTGGAAAAATAACAATGTTTCTAAAGCAGACTACAATAAACGGTTATTTCAATAGAAATCTCTCTTAGATCAATCCGATTCTCCAGACTTGGTGAAGAGGTTGATCTGTCTTCAGCATTAGTGAAAGAATAAAGCACACATGGAGCAGACATACAGTGAGAAACCTTCTTAGACTTGCCCAATCCACAAGACCCTCAGAGGGTCTGGCATCAGACTTTCCCAGACACTTCACCAGAGACCGGCACGCAAACTCACCTCAGCGCCCTGTCTTCTACGGATACCTCAGAAAATACTGTGACTGGATGAATTCTGATGCTGCCTTAAACTCTGACGTCCACACAGCAGTTTTATTTTTCAAAGTTAAACAGGGAAATCCAAGGCTACCCGAATGTAGGGTATAATCAGTGCTTTATTTTGAGGTAATTAGGGCTGTCTTTTCCTCTCAGTTTTGCTGGAAAGCACTTCCAAAAAGCAAACACACACACACACACACACACACACACACATCCAGCAATTTCCTTTGACTAACAGAGTTGATAGCAATGAGCAAGCACACTGTTTGGCGTTTAACTTAACGGCACTGTTTAAATAAGGACCAGCGGTGGTAGAGCTGGCTGCTCCTTCGGCACCACGTCTACCTCCCTTGGCACTCACTGCACACATATTTGCACACACATATCCTCCCTCCCTTCACACCAGCTTCCCGAACCTCACCTGGTTGATAACATAGATACCATAGTCCAACTGCTGGCGCTGCAGAATCGGGTGCAAGTAATACAGCCAATACTTGAGGTGCTCCTGCCGGTTGCGGAATGGGATGATGATGGCCACCTTGTGAGGAGAGACGCAGTCCTTCGGGGTGTAACGGCCACCCACCCTTATCTCTGGGTTCTGCTTTGCCAAAAGCTCCAGATCCACAGGAATGTTAAATTCAATCAGCATGGGGCCAACTGGAGAGGTGGAGGAAAGGAGACGTTAGGAAGCCACAGGCTGCACACTCCACAGACTGTGCCAGATGTCCAAGCCACAGCTGGGGAGGAGAGATCTCCTTGTGGGAGGCCATGTGGGCCTGGAAAGGATGCTCACCCTGTCCAGCAGCAGGTGACCATCTCAGGAAAGCCCTGGGTGCTGAAGCATCCTGCATCCCAGGAAGCCCTTCAGCCCTATGAAGCGCTCCTGCCCAGGATCCCTCCCCAGGCTGACTCCATGTAAAGCAGAACTAATTCCTGCTCAGACCTCCTGACAGGCTGTGGAAGGATGAGCGATCTGACACAAGAAAGCTTTCTCAGAAATCCTTACACTGAGACCGATCTCTGCCACCTGCCAACAAAGGACAAAGGACTGAAACTACGCTAACTGGAGAAGGGTGCGTATGTGGGGGAGTCAGTGTGGAGGAAATCAGCATCAAACTAGAATGCAGTGGAGAGTAACAGACCTGATGTGAACCACTCGACGGGGCGGGACGGAGGCCATGGACACTAGAAGAGAAAGAAAAGGAACTGCCGGGAAGAGCATCAAAGAACGCTTAGTAACTATAGGAGTAACAGTAAGCAAGGGAATACAGAGAGCTCTGAGACGAATTCAAAGTTTCTGGCCTAGAAGAACATGGATTCAGATCAGAGACTAAGAGAATTTTGGTGCAGAAGAAAAACTGATGAGGTGGTAGGTGGTAGATGCTGAGGTAGCAGCAGGTTAGGGGTAGAGAGAAAAGGAAAAGGCCAAAGTCCCTCACAGGGTATGTGGCATACATGGAATCACACAGGTGTACAAAGGAAATCAGAAACAGAAGCAAGACTTAAATCTAGGTTCACAGTACTCCGTGCTCTTCAGACTTCCTCACAATGGCTTCCCAGAAACATCAGACCCAGAAAGATGCTGGTAGAAAAAGACAACCTTGGTCAAATCAGTAAGGGAAGCCTGCATGCTAGATCCTGTTCGTGCAAAGCGTAACAGACAACAAAGGCTTCGAGGAACTGTACAGCCAGGGAACCCCTTTCAGTTTATGAACTACTTCCCACACTTACTTGGTCACAGAATCATTTTATCAGTGAACACATTTTGGGAACTGTTATTATAGTGTAGCCAGATTCACCTGAGAAGCAAACTAGCCATTAGAACAAAAGAACCTACAGGACAAGTGGGCAGGCCAGCCACAAGCCCCGATCACGGTTCCCCTGGAACACCGTGGTGAAATCCACCCACCCCTGCCCAGACCCAGACTGGTGACCTCAGTCTGCCCCACTGGGAAAAAGCACATGGCTTCCCATGCGTTTCATGTGCAGGGACCACTCACCCTCCTGAAACAGAACAGCCCGGGAAGAGGAAACTACGGGCCTTCTCCTTCCTGACAGCAGTGCCACCTCCCTCCCTTCCCCAGAATAATCTTCACACCACACCACCTTTCCTGCCACCAGCAACACAGCTCCACCCGCCACAGGACCTGTTCTCATTAGTTCATTTCTTCTGAGACACAGTTCTGATCAAATCACTTTCCCACTAAAACCGCCCATGGCTCAAGGCTGTTGGTCTTATACAAGGTAAGTCCGAATCCCTCAGCTAGGCAACAAGGCCCTCCAGGTAAGCCTCCTGTCTCTGTCTCCACCCCTACAAACCATGCCTATGTCACCTATGTCCATCCACCTTTCCCTTTGCCAGAAATGCTCTTCCTTCTCTCCTTGAACCTGCGAATTTTTGCATTGAGAGTGAGTTCTCAAGGGGGCTTCACCCTTTTATTTTCATTACCACAGCATTTGGGCAGCACCTAAGGCAAAGAAGATCCTCAAACTGCAAAAGTCCTATTTCCTCCCTAGTCATGACCTCCCTCTCGGAGGCTGGGGACCTGGAAGATTAGTCTCCCATGGGACTGCCCTGCTGACTCAGCTCCGGCCTCCCAGGATGCCCTCAGGTGGGCAGGCACTGTGATACATGACTAAGTCAGTGGTCACCCTGGACCAGTTTTCCCCAAACCTATCATCAGAATCCCCTAGGAAATGAATGTGGATTCTCGGGCCCCTCCCCTAGACAGTCCAGCTCAGCGGATCTTGGGAAGGACTTATGTGGATAATTTTTTTTTTTTTTTGGTACCGGGGATCGAACTCATGATCTCACACTTGCCAGGCAGGCGCTTAAGCCACTGAGCTAAATCCCTGGCTTATGTGGATAATTTAAAAGGCCTGGTCAGCGATGGCAAATCTTTTAGAGCCTTCAACGATACAGACTATTGCAGCTCCCATGCTGTAGGTTCATCACCACTGGCACAGGTGATTGTAACTAGGCAAACTGGGCAACAGGGAGCTGGATGGCTCATTTTCACAGGGCTTGAGGCTTTCATGCAATAAGGGTCCTTAAGGCTTCCCACCATTTCCACCCTTTCCCACAAGGTCCATCCGTCCTAGGCTGTTCAATTTCCCACCCTGGCAAAGACCTCTAGAGGGTCCTTTGATAGAATAAACTCATGAAAAACAAGAAAAGAAGATCCATCATTAGGCCCTTCTCACTTCAGAGGGCCCCTCAACATCTGTAACCCAGCCCCTCTTTTGTTCTAAAGACATTACTAAACATAACCTCACTTTCGGAAACCCAAGAAGTATCTGGACTGTTACCCTAGGACTCACTCATACCTTCTGAAACCAACCCAGAAACCTGGCATTCACATGTGGCCTGCCCAGCTTCCCCAAAGCAGACACCTGCAGGCTGGAAAGCATCCAAGTGTTTTCCTCATAAGGCTGCAGAAAAGTGGTCCTGAGGTAGAGTCCCGCACAAGAGGAGGGATGTTGGGTCCTAGTCCACCTACCCCAGTGACCTGCTGGATGGTCCTTGGACAAGCATCTCCACTCTCAGGATACTAGTTTCCCCACTTATAAACTGCAGGGATTCAACTGGATGAACTCTAAGGTTTCACAAAGCCCTGGCATGCCCACAGATACTCTGGACACTAGAGAGAGCACAAGGACCTGAACAAGACCTCCTGGAAACTGTGCCCTAACCCTGAGAGGATAAGAATGATCAAGAAGATAGGAAGTGAGTATCTGGGATGGGAGGGGTAGAGAGCAGACCTGATCGCCAAACTCCACACTCACCCAAGTACCCCCTACTAGTCATGCTTCTTAGCCCCTTTCCTTGATGTCCATCTTTGCCACTGTTCTCAACATCCCTGGACGCTCTTCCTTCTCATTCTCACCTATGATGCCTTACCTTCACCTCCAGGACACAAACCTTTGGCTCCATCTCACATCTTTCTCCTGACCACAGAGCCATGGAGAGAAAGGACATGACTAGCTATTTGTCATGGTCACCTGAAACTCGACCTGCCCTGAAAGAACTCACTCAGGCCTGCCCACTTGCACCTACAGCCTAACCTCCTCCATCAGTGTCCTCACCACGGCTCCCTCAGCAGCTGACACTGCTGTACACCCAGTATGGGAACTGAGATGTGGACTGTCCATCTTTCATTCTCCTGCCTTTTGCCCCCAGCCCAAACTACTTCTCTCTCTCCTACTTTCCTGCCTCCCCCTCACCTCTCCAACATGTGTGTACTGGCATACACATGTCAATAGCATGCTGACAATCCATGGGATACAAAGCCAAATACAAAGCCAGGGTTTTTACTGTAGAATATTTGTCTAATGCAAACACTCCCTGTGATGTAACAAGACCACTTTCAATCGGTTTTAATCAATACTTTCTGTGGTTACCAACTGACAGCCCAGTGTGCCAGTCCAAGAGACTTCCGCTGAGAAAGGAAAGGTGGGGAAGCCAGTTCCTGCTTCCCCGAGGCTCTGTGCTGAGCACACAGCAGACCCTAAATGAAAATCACCTGGCTCACCTTGGCTCCTCCGAGGGCTCTGTGCAGAGCTTAATCACTAAACAGCTTCTTCTCACTTTCCGTTTCCCTCTCAGTCCCACCATGCCTCCAACACCCTGAGCCCACCTAACTCCCGGTCCAGCGCTCTTTGACCAACAGGACAATGCTTTCCCAATTTTCTGCCTGCAGCCTCCACAACTCTGGGAATCCTGCAGCTCACACCACTGAGACTGAAGAGCATACAACAGCACTAGATCTGGAGCTGAATGCATTCTGGGTTCAGAGACAACCAGGAGGCCTCCCAGAAGGCCCCACACAATGGCACTGCACTGCCACAATGAATGCAGCCTGACTTCTACTGCACACTCAGCTCCGTCCCAGTGAAGAAATTCAGAGCTCATACTCTAGGTTCAGACTCATGCTACCAGGTCTCCAAGTCACTGCCTGGGCTCCAGGGAGACCCACAGGGGGATGCACAGGGCACAGGGCTTCACCACAGCGCTCAGGCTAAGCCAAGGCAACCTTACCGCACGGCACATGGCATGTGCCCTACAAGCCCTCAGTCCTGCTGGGCTGGCTTGTGTGTTTTCTTGGCTTGGGTGTCTGGGGAGCAGGGTTACATAAGAAGATGAGCAGATGTGAGCTGTCCTCGGCTCCCCCAGCCCAAGTCTCGCCACGTGGGTCCCTTGGCTGGGAATCCAGGTCGTGGCCTTGCGTGTAAGTTGCTCAATAACTTCAATGTGTGAGCTCAACTCATACAAATTTCACTATTCACTTGCCCAGCATGGCAAACCCAAACATACACGTGCCCCTCTATCAAAAGCCACACTAACCTAAGCCAACTCCAGCATGGACCCCTGCCTTGTTTCATGCTGGATGAGCCATACTTCAATGCTTTAGCCTCAACAAAACAGGCTGACAGGCCAGTCCAGTGAGTGGTTCAAGACACCATCCCTGCTCTGCGGTTGGACTCTGACAATGTTTCACCAAAACAAGATGAGATGATAAAAGTAAAAAGACCATTACGTGGTTTTCATCAAGCTAGCAAAATGTAGGAATGCCCTTTCTCCTAAAATTAAGTGCTTCTTACTTTTTAAATGTTAAAGTATGGTATCCTTTTTTCTTATTAACCAATCATGGTAGATTTTTAACAGTGGATTTTTAAAATTAGGTTCTTTGGGGTTTTTTAATCCTTTGTTGGCAGTCACGGGTTAGGCCACTGAGTTTCTTCTGAAACTTGTCCTGAGTAAGAAATTAAAACATTTGGATGCTGGGTGTGGTGGTACACCCCTATAATCCCAGCACACACAAAGCTGGGACAGGAAGACTGCCTCGAGTTCAAGGCCATCCTAAACTACATAGTGAGGCCCTGTCCCAAAAAAATGAAAGAAAGAGAAAGAGAGAAGGAAAAAGAAAAAGAAAGGTGGGAAACACAGGGAATTTATGCATTGGCGGGAATGGCGTGATTTTAAAAGTCGGGATGCTGGAATGTCTTCCTGGTCAGGTCTTAGACCTGTCGGTCTGCTGCAGGTCCCTCTTCAGACCATGTCCCCAAATACAGTACTGTTCTTTAGGCCCATGTGGGCGGGTCATTTTTCCCCATACCAACTTCAATGGAGTGCAATGGATTAGGCTCTCCTGTGAAATTCCTAGCAGTGGTTTTGCAAAAACATGGTGCTCCCTGTGGGTCCTTAGACTAGAAATGAAAAGCACCAACTGTTCTTCCATAGGCTCATCTCAAAACCTTCTCTTCAGTCCTTTGGGGAGAAGGCTGAGCTCTCTAGAGGACTTGGATAGCACCAAATCCAGTAGCTACCTGGCCTCAGCTCAAATATCCCTCCCCTAGGAAGCCTTTCCAGGGCACTTGAAGTGAGTTTTTACTTCTCATCCACAGACCCTAAGTACTCACAGTGCCATGTCCATTCCAACATGTACCAGTTAGTACTCACCACCTGCCAGGAGGTGCTGGGCACACAGAGGCAGGGCCTGGTTTAGAAGTCTTTGCCTTTAGGGGAGCAGGGACACCAACGAATCAAATGGTGCGGTAAGTATGACAGTGGTGAGAACAAGCTGAACTGGCACAAAAGCAGGAAAGTCAGCTCCAGGGCCAGGGAAGAGAGTCAAGGAAAGCTTTGCAGAGAAGCAGACACCTCAACTTCGGCTCCTCTTGGGCAGGGGGAAACACAATGACCAACGTCCATTTATGAGAGTGGGAAAGGTGACTCCCTCTCTCTTCTATAGAAATTGGTTACCAGAGAGCAGGAATTACCCATTCCTACTGCTGATATGATATCTCTTTGGCACACACAAAACACACAAGTTCAACAGCAGCTCATGGTTCTGCCAACTCATTACCAAGCCACTACTAAACCCCCCAAAAGAAACACTTTTTCAACAGGAAACAGAACACATCTGTGGTCTCAAAATCATACCACTTGGAGATGTAGAGAAAAGCAAGCTATTTGCTCAAAACGCAAAGGAGGCTTCCAGAAGAGAACGACACAGCTGGGCCAGGTGGCCAAGCAGGGCCGGCTGCTCCTCACACTCAGGAGCAGCCCTGCCACCTGCCTGATGTGCCCCACTCTACAGTCTTCCATGCGACCTGAAAGTGGCCACGCCAGCGAAGACCCACCAGCCTGGGGGAACTGCCATTTCTTACACCTTGTCTCCCTCCGTTAAAGTCCCGTTCTGCCTTCCAAGGCTGAGCACTCCAGCTTACTCCCAAACCACCGGTGACATTCCATCCTTCACTCATGGTGGCTCTCAAACCGCATCACGCAAGAGGAACCATCTGGAGAAGTGTGTGAAGCTGCAGATTCTTAACTTCTCCCCAGAGATTCTGATTAGCCTGAGACTAGGGCCCAGAACTGCTCTTTAACAAGCACTCTCGATAATGTTTCAAAATTAAAGTTATTTTGGTCCTAGGGATGAGACCCAAGGCCTTACACTGAGCTACAACGCCAGCCTCAGCACTCTAGTTAATTTTAATGCAAGTTCTCAGACTATAATTTAAGAAACGCGAGCTTACAGGTTGACTCATTAGACACCACCTCTCTTCCACCCTTATGAGGTTCTTTGAATACAACATACCATGAAAAAACACTTGGGGCTGGGGTTTTAGCTCAGTGGTAGAATTCTTATCCAAGGCCTGGAGTTTGATCCCCAACGTGGGAGGGAGGGAGGAAGAGAAACAAGCTACACTTCAAAACTACTACGTATTTCTCCTCTCTGGTACTGTATATCACGAGACAGAAAATGTTTTGCTTTGGGTTTTTGCAAAAGGTCAAATGCAATAACCATGTTGGGATGAACAACCCAACATGTAGAAATGAATATCTACATTTTAACCGTTCTTCAGTCTTCTAAGTTCCATTTTCTCTTTTTCTGATTTTAACTTATTCATGTTGGTCCTTTTTAGGGTATTTGTTCTTATCAGTCATGTCAAAAACTTGCAAAAGAGGTAAAATAACAACCTTTCAGAGTCCAAGACAAATATCATCCTTCAAAACTTTCTGCAAGCCTCCCCAGACCAAAGCAGCCTTTGCAAGCCGGCCTTGGGTCTGGATGGTGAGGGAGAGGCTCCAGTCTATCTGCCTGCCTCCCCAAGGACAGGGAGTTGTGTCCCCTTCCTTCTGTTCTTGGGATGGGTCTTGGCAGAGCGGGATAAAAAACTCAGCACTGTTCAACTCAAGAGTTACAAAGCTGAGCTAACAGTGCACAGAATCATCCTGCCTTTGATGTCTTAGGGTTTTTTGTTTGTTTTGTTTTTTCCCTAATTACATATCTGCAACCAAAGTGGGAGCAAAAACGCTCCTTTCTAGCTCTAAGGATGCCTTTTGCTTCCAGGTATAGCACTTGATTCATCAGCCACAGGCACATTTCTACCCTTAATTTAGAGGTAAGTTTCCTGCAAGATCTAGGCCCATAATTTTAGTTTTGGGCAATGGATGACCTAACCCAAAATGAAAACGTTCCCTTTCCTCATCTAAGCCTCACAATGCTATACTATACCAACCTTTCACCCAATGCCACTTGTTCCTTAAGAAAATAAGCCTGAAGCTCAAAGTCTGACGTGGGCTGTAAGATCACTCGAAAAGCCTCAAGTGGTCACCCAGTTCAGGATGCTGTCACCAAAGGTACCAAGGCCTGAAGATGCAAAGTAATGACCAGGATCCACCTCAGATCAGAAACAAAAATCCTTGTAGATCAGAGTCAGAGGCCTCCAGAACTACTAGTTATGAAGGAAACTGAAGACCCAAGAGGCCACAGAATTCCACAAGAACACTTAAGATTCACAAAGAAACTGTCCTTACCTCCCCTTTCATATGCCTGGGGCTCTGACACTCACAGAAGCACCAACACAGGAGACAGCAAATCATAGTACTTATGCTTTTCTATCTTCCCTCCACTGAGATTCTGTCTTAGAATTCTTCTCAATCTTTGGTTCCAGGAGCCAACTTGTTAAGGTGGCATAAAAGTGAAATCTTGCTAGGCTCCTGGGGAGGCTGAGGGAAAAGGATCGCAAGTTCAAGGCCAGTCTAGCCAATTTGGCAAGACTCTGTCTTGCTAAATAAAAGAAAAGAAAAAAATTAGAATGGATATAGCTCAGTGGTAGAGGTATTTCCTAGCAAGTGTAAGGCCTTAGGTAGGTTCAATCCCTAATCACCCAAAGATGAGGAGGTATACTTTATTTGATGATATCATTAATCTAACCCCACCCCATCTCTTCCTGCTCTGTGGTTGGGCTGCTCTTGTACTCACAATCCTGCCTCAGCCTCCCAATGCTGGGATTACAAGCATGTGTCACCACACCCAGCTTTAAGGCTTAATGAGCGTATTGCTTGGTCATAGCTCTGAAATTTAGTGGTGCAATAGGAACAACAAGAGACTGCAGGAAAAACTTTAGGAGACTTCCGAACTGCGCAAGACAATTCTCTTTTGTCCTGGAATGACTCAAGGAAAAGATTTCCACCAGCAGGGAAGCCACAGCTAGACTTGGGGATCAAGAAACAGTGCCTGGAGAACCCAGTTAATAGTCTCCCCAGTGTTTGGCCCTTAGGGGAAGGGGAAAGTCCCAGGAGAAATTTGTTTTGGTCCTGGAACAAGGCAGATTTCTCCCTCTCATTTCTTTAGCTGGAATTTGTGGAAACTGGACCTGTCCAGAGCAGTTACTCCCAGGAAAAGACTCCCAGAATTCCCACGTTAGCCTCAGAAGAATCCAACTGTATCTCCTCTCAGAACCACAGCACATCCAGCGGGGAAGAGTTTGAGCTTGGAAAAGATGAGACCCAGACAGGCATTTGGTGCTTTATTTTAAACCCTCACACTTCCAGGCTGAGCAGTCCCACCACCTCCTCTGGGCCACCCTCTCAGCTTGGAGCCAGCGACGCCAGGAGGTAACCCAAGGCCTAGCCTTGAGAACAACCGCCATATGTACTTGACCCTCTCCAGAGCCCCACAATGCTAAGTAAGAACGCTGGAGAGAATGCTCTGCTCTGTTATATTCCTGAGCCATTTGCTGGAAGAAATGTAAACATTTGACACAGTCTACAGGAACCACGTGCAATTTCCAAGGGAAGCTGTATGGCAGAAAGAAGTCACAAACCCAGGGTTCAAATCACTGACTCACCTCAAAAGCCACAGGTGAGTTTTATGACTCCCCTGGTTGACGACAGCAGGGTGTTCAATGCACAGCAGGCCTACAACATATATTTGCTGAATAAATACTTGAGTAATACTTGTGGGCAAGTCTGATGCTTCAAGAGGCAGACAAGTCACTCTTACTAAAATTCAAAAGAGGCAAGACATCATAAAGATAGTATATGCTGAGGAGCTTGCTAAATTTAGCTATAAATACCGGCATTTCTAAAACACAGAAGAACAAAAGTTACTCGCAGTTACAGAAAACTGAAGAGTACGAGAAATTACACAAAACCAAGCAGAAGACTTTTATGTCCAAACAAAATAGAGCATGGACAAAGTAAAGAGACAACAGATTCAGAGAACAGCCATGACGTCTCGGACTAGCGCGGCAGCCAGGTGTGTCCGTAACCCCAGCACTCGGGAGGTTGAGGCAAGAAGATCACCACGAGTTTCAAGCCAGCCTGGGCTACACAGTGAGTTAAAGACATGCCTGAACTACATAGCGAGATACTATCTCAACAACAACAAACAGATCAGGAAATGAAGTTTGATGACTTCACAAGAAGGAAGGAAGGAAATAAATAAGACAAAGATAGGATGGAGCTGGATGCATCCTTGCAGTGAGTCCTTTAGACGAAGACCAAAGGTCCCTGAGGTAAGTCTGCAATATGGTTAAAGATGGATTTGTCAAGATTTGACAAAAAAAACTCCTATTCTTGCTCCAGCCTTTGACCTATCAGTTGCCTGATTATACTGGGCTCTCCTGGTAGGGCTGCCTGTAACCCACTTGACAGTTCTAATTTTCCAGTAAAGCAGCAACTTATCAGCCTAGCACATGTCTGTCTCCTGGGGAGCGGGTTACTCAGTCAGCTAGTCCTCTGATCAGTTCTGGAGCCCTGATAAGTGTCTGGACCTGCAATGCTAATTACAAGTACTGCACTGTACCATATGGCCCCTGCACCCCATCTAGAATCAGACCTTAGGGTACAGAAACCCTAAAGCCCCGTGCCCTCTCTAGGCAATCAGTCACTTATGCATTCCTGGCACTTTAAATGCAGCCAGCTCTAATTTCTTCCTCGAAGGGGTGGAGACAGTCATATCTCCCTTTTAAGTGGCAAGTGAGGTAATACATATACATACTTATCACAGTGCTGGGCACTAATAGATGTTCAACAACTGTTACTTTGCTTTTTTCCCCTTACTCCACAGAACTTAAAATCTTACAGGTTATTACAGCTTTATCAATACAAGTAACTAAATTTTCACATTTCAACTCTGAACCACTAGCCTCAGTGACAACTTTGGAAGCGGATGGACCCCAAGGGTATGACAGAAGGCTTCTTGCAACACATGGGGTTGAACAGGTACTTTGTTCACTTTTTATTTTCAAGGACATTAAAGAACCAACTTAGAGGAAAAGAAATTTTATAATCTTGGGAAGATGAATTATCTTTCAAACTATAAAAATAATCTGACATAATAAAAAGTATTTAAATAAACAAAAATTCATAATTTCTACACAATACCAGAAATAAAGTTAAAGGGCAAGTGACAGGCTGAGGACGTAGCTCAGTGCAAAGCACTTCTTTAGCATGTATGAGGTCATGACCTTGTCAATCGTCAGCAACAGGGAAAAATTTTAAATTGAAAAAAGAAACCTGAGGAGAAGAGACAAGATGGCGGACTGGTAGGTAGCAGGAGAGAGACCCTCTTGAGAGAGACAGCTCAAATGCCAGAATAAAACACCCTGGAGAGACCCAAACAGAGAGAGATAGACTCTCACAACCCAGAAAGAAACTAAAGCGCAAAAACCCGCTCAAATAAGAGGTCCTGGGGCTACTATTGCTGAAGATAAGATCAGCGAGCACGGCACCCGCCTCGAGACGCCTGAATTCCGCCCGACCTGAACAAGCAATCCGTGCCGAAGCGGCTGGCTTGAGCCGCCGAAGCCGGGAGCTGAACAGCCCAGCGTGCAGCTCGCCGGGACCAGCACTGCACACGACCCACCCAGAGGCACCGTGAATTCCGACCACAGCAGCGCTGAAGTTGGAGGTCGGGCAGTCCAGCAGTTCTCGGGACGCGGTGAGTGATGGGAATAAGACCCTCCCACGGGAAAGGGGAAACAGACTGGAGGACATGTTGGATTTGGGCAGGACAGCCCTAACTCCATAAGGAAGTGGCTTCAGCTGGTTACTCCCCTCGCCAAGCTGATTGGTGGAATCTGCTTGGACTAGGCCACGCCCCTGGTGGGGACCCAGTTACTTCCCTGAGATCAGTGCACACTGATGCGGTTGAAGGCCTGCAAAGGTTGACTAGCCCGGAAGGGAGGAGCTAGCGCACACTAGCCCTGGGTGAACTCTAATCTCTGATAACCCTTTGAAGAGGGATAAAGCTCCTAGCCTGCACCCTCTAGAAGAGCCTTAAACAACAAGAAAAGGGTCTGGGAATTACACTGTACACGTGTATGGAAGGAACCAAAAACATGACAAAAGGGAGAAATAAGAAAACACTCCCAGCCCCTAACCCTGAGAACATTGATCCAGGAGAGGTAAATACAGAAGAGATTGAGGGCAGCAAAAATGCAACATCAAACACAGCATTAGCAGACATAAAGAGATATATTCAAGACCTCGTAAGCAGGACCAAAACTGAAATATTAATTCAAATTAAACAAGAGATAAGTAGATTAATAAAAGAAGGGCTGGGTACCTCTCAGGAAGACACAGACAGAAGAATAGAGGAACACAAATGGAGAGAAAAATTTAATGAAGAATTCAGAAAAAACCTAGAATTTATGAAGCACATTCAAAGGGATTATCAGCAAACTAAAGACTCGATAGAAAGCTGGCAAAACTGCTTGAAAGAAACCAAAGAGAGACTATCAAAAATTGAACACAGACTTGCAATGTGGGGTCAGGAAAGGGAAGATCTCTTAAAAATAACAAGGGAGCAGGCAGTAAAGATACAAAGACTGGAAGACAACAAGAGGATCTATAACTTAAGAAAAAAGTATGTGAATGAAGAAGCAGGAATCAAACCAGAGGAATTACAAAGGCTATTCACAGAAATTATTGAAGAAAATTTCCCAAGCATAGAAAAAAGAAATGATATGCAGAAGTATGAAGCATACAGAACTCCAACCACCTACAACCCAAACAGAGCTACACCCAGACACATAATAATCAGATCCCAGAAATTCAATATAAGAACAGAATATTAAAAGCCATCAGAGAAAAGAAACAGATCACCTATAAAGGAAAACCCATCAAAATCACGGCAGACTTCTCGATACAGACCAGCAGGTCAAGAAGAGCTTGGAGTAATGTAATTCAAGCGCTGAAGGAGAACAATCTCCAGCCCAGATTGGTGTATCCTGCAAAACTCTCTCTAGAAATTAATGGAGAAACAAGATGCTTCCATGACAAAGAGGAGCTAGGAGAATTTGTGACCACCAGTCCAAACCTACAAAAAATACTGAAGGACATTCTAGGGAGAGAGAACAAGAATACGAGCATTTCAGGAACAGTGGCAAAGAGGCCTCAGTGAACGAGGCAGACAGTGAAGTGGAAGAGAAAAATAGACTATCAATGGCATAAAAATAGAATAGCAGAAATGAGGCAGAGAAGATTGGCTATAATCTCTAGTATAGAGGGCCTTGAAATACTAACAGAGAGAAACACAGGCAGAGTAGATCAGGAGATAGGGTCCATTGAGATGCTCTATATAAGAAGGCAGTGGGACCCAAAACAAGCAGTGCACCCCATGGGAGTGAAAGGGGAGGAACTGTCTAAAAAAGAGAGGCAGAGGATACTGTTAATGGGGTAACAAGATTTAGAATTTACATTATTCTCACCACTCTGCTTGGATGGATTATGTGCTGTTCCAGTTTGTCTACTTACGCTAGACTTGAGGACATGGTCAGCTATCCCAAAAATAAGAGGACATATTACAGTAATCACCCCTAATTTTCCTATCAACTTAATCTGAAGCCCTTTA
>PVJX010013015.1:0-48716 GCA_004027295.1 Dolichotis patagonum | reverse complement strand
GCACCAGTTGTGATTCTTACAGGTCCATCCCGAGGGCAAGGAATTGGCTTGCACGGCTCTCAGGGACCACAAACCCAATGCACATGTTTCAGCCCAAGGTGTGCTGGCTTGGGGAACAAACCCCAAAACAGGCCACGGGATGTGGCTTTCCCTCTGAATCTTCTCCAACTCTCTTGCTACTTTATTCAGTCTAAGTATTTTGAGCACCCTCGTTCTCCTGCAGTGGACATCGAAATGGGTCAGGGCAGAGGACAGGTGAGTAGGAGCGTGAATTTGACAGCAGCAAGTGCTGTGAGAGGAGGAAGGAAGAAGAACAAGGAAGAGCAGACATCGGCAGTTTGAGCGGCAGGACTCTTAGTTATTTCTCATTGCTGAGGCTCAATGCCTGACCCCGACAAATTAAAGGAGGGAAAGTTTCTTTCAGCTCCTGTTTTTTTATTTTTTTTATTTTTTTTAGAGATTTCGGTTAGTAGTTCATTAGCTCTGGAGCAGAAGAGGCACAGTGGAAGATCTTGGGAGCAAAGCTGCTCACCTCCTGGCCACCCAGAAGCAGAGCAAATGAGGGGAGCATCTGGGGAGAGAGGAGCCCCTTTCCTGCTTGTGCCCCCAGTGGCTCATCTCTTCTGACGAGACACCACCTTTCCACGGCAAGCCCCAGTCACCTTCCAAATACATGAGGCTTTTAGATATGAGCCTCAACAGCGTGGCCGGAAAGGGGCTCCCCACGGGAGGTGCCGTGTGAGGGGCGAGCCAGGCAGGTACCTGGGAGGAGATGTTGCAGGCAGTGAGAGAAGCAGGTGCAAGTGCTTCGGAGAATTTAAAAGACAGCAAGGAGCCCCTTGGCTGGGACAGGGGGTGAGGTCCCAGGAGTCACAGGGGGAAGGTGATGCTTATTGCTTAGGGCCCAGCGATCAGCTGTGAGCAGTGTGGCTGCTTTTCTGAGCCAAGGGGGAGCCACTGAAACCCTGAGAAATGAAGTCATATAGTCAGCTCATGGTTTCATGTGGCCATTCTGGCTGAGTGTTTGAGAACAGAAAGAGGCAGGAATGGGAAGAAAAGGGAAACAGGAAACTGTTTCTCGGTCCAGCGGAGAGACGTAGTGGCTGGGACCAGGCGCTCAACGCTTTTCCAAGCGACTAGAAGGAGGGAATTCCCATTAATCAAAACAGGGAAGACTTTGTGATGACAGGGCTTTGAGCAGGGAATGCTCAGGAACACCCTTCGGAGCGTGTGTAATGTGAGAAGCCTGTAAAACCCTCGAGCGGGGGTGTAAAGAGCGGATATACCGAGCCAGAGTCAGGAGCGAGGTCCAGGCTGGAGGTGGAATAGCCTGAGACCTGTTATGGTTTGGGTCTTGAATGTCTCCCAGAGGCCCATGTGCTAAGGGCTTGGTCACCAGCCTGTGGTGTTACTGGAATCGGGACCTGGTGAGGAAGAAGTCAGGCGACAAGGGGGCTTTTGGGGCCCTGGCTGGCTCTCTCTCTCTCTCTCTCTCTCTCTCTCTCTCTCTCCTGGCTGCCTAAGGCCATCAGGTCTCCTCTCCCACACACTCCTGTGCGATCCCCCCATGCTGCCACAGGCCCCAAGCAACAAGGCCACACACAGAAACCCCTCAAACTGTGAGCCGAATCAACCTTTTCTCCTTTTAAATAGATTATCTCAGGTATTTGTTACCCTGCTGAAAGGAAGCACTGGACATACAGACGTCCTAGGAAGAACAGATTAAAAGTCAGCCTGGAGCCTCCAGCATTGTCACACAGCAGAACCTTTTCCATTATGCTACAGACGGGTTTGTCTGGAGAGACCTACACCTATTTAAAAAATCTACCTGTAATCATCTGTCTGTAGAGGCCGTTGCTTTCGGGCTGGGCCTTTGCTGGTGATGCCGGCTTGAAGCTTTTAATTCTACTAGGGCAGCACGGCGCCCTGTGGTGGCTTTGAAGGTCTCAGGGATTCTGCCATCGGAAGCGGCAGGCAGCGTCGTGGGGCACAGAGAGCCTGGTCAGTGAGGAATAGCCAGGTCTTGGTTCCATTCTCTACTCTGTAACCTGTTGGCAGAGGCAGCTCCTGAAACTCCCAACTGGAGTTCCCTATCTATAAAGTTAAGACAGTACCAGGATTTTAGTCACGGGATTATTTCAAATAGTACCATCAATTAAAAGCACTTAGCTTGGTGTCTAACCTGAGTAAGTGCTCAATGGATACCAGCTTGTTACTGCTGTTGTTATTTTATATTATCTTCAGAATTCTACACGCTGAGGTTTGGAGTGAAAACTGGCCAAGAATAGTACCATTAACTAGTGGAAATTTGAGTTCAGTAAATGCCATTTTTTTTTTTAACCAACTTTTAAAAAGACTAAAGTTCCCAAAGGTTCAATGTAAATAAACTATTTGTTAGAGCCTGCCCTTGAAAATACCCAAATTAATCTCAAGTGCATCAATATTTCTCCTCTATTATTTCACCAGAATAAAGTTTTATTTAATTACCAGATTGCAGCTGGTACGCTGCCTCGAGGACCATGGAGATTTCTAAAGAGGTGGAGCAGTACATACAGATGGCTTTCTTCCTCCGCGTGGCTGAGGCTGGGTCTTTCTGAGCATTCACTGTCTTTGGGACTATTTGACTCCTTTATGCCATTCCAACTCCCTCCTGTTTGTCTTGTAAAACTGGAGACCTGTCGAGGGAAGAGGTCATGTCCTGCTCATCTCTGTAACTTCGTATGCAGTGAGCATTCAGGGCTCATTGTAAGCAATGTCACTGATGAATGGGCGAATGATTGTCCTACCTACCGAGGGGTGAATACCTGAATGAAACTCGTCTTTTCTTGCAAGAAGAGCTCTAAGGGATGGAGAAGGCGCGCGATCTCACCGATCAGTGAGGACACGGTGTGACATTACTATGTCTGATAAAACTGTGTGCAGGTGGGAGTTTTGAAACAGGATGTGAGCCCTCTAAGAGGTCCTTGGAGGCTAAGGGGACATAGGCTGAGCGGATCTTAAGGGAATCAAATTCCAGTGCTCAAGTTCCACGCTGACTCTCTCTCTGAAAAGCGCTGCCCGAGATTGTCCATCCAGAGCACGGTTTGTTCGTTGCCCTCAGTTGGCCAGGGATAGTCACAGCACCTCTTGCCCGTTCTGTGTCTCACCCCAGGGCCTCGCCACAGGACCAGGTGGTGTTTGGAGCAAAAAGGTTGTGGTTTTGACACATCTGTGCTGGCAGACCTCTGTAAATGGACACCAGAAACTAATGTCTTTCTGTTACAGTCTGAGTTCTCTGGAAGCAGAAGCTGAGACAGAATATGGGGTGCCAGGAGATCAACACCTGCCAAGGGAAAGGGGAGGAAGCAGAGTTGGGGAGAAGTTAAGTCACAATGCAGACCCTACAAAGGCACAGCTAGGAAGCACTGGAGCAAGTCCTGCCCCTGGAGTTGCCCTCACAGTGCAGAAGAGCAGATGAGCTGGCCCCACAGCTGCTGAGGCTGACCCTGGACATGGGCCGTTCTATCTACAAGTGTCACACCCACAGCTGGGTGGCAAGGGCTTCCTTGAAAGGGATCCATGTGGTGCATGTCTCTGCCCACCCCGTGTCCTGTGCAATCCATGGGTCTGCTAAGGGTGAAACGCAGTGTTCAGAAAAGGCCTATTTTGCCCGGCATCGATGTGTTACGAATTCAAGATGTTTTGTAAATGAAGAATTTCTGTTCACCAACCTCTCTTCTTTTACCTCTCAGGTAATGTCGCAGATTGTGTGCCTCCTAAAAAAAGCAGTCTCCCAAAGAATAGAGTATTGCTAAACAAGAATAAAGACTTCTTCATTCTAGAGTCGACTAACTCACAACCCAGTGCTGTGAATTCTCCGTTTACCTGTAAGATGGACAGCTGGTCTACTCACTATTGGTCTATATGTCAATCTCACATCTTGGAATTAAAATTCAAAAGTAAGATTATTGGGGAAAGAGAAGATGAAGCCAGTTTTTTTTTTCATTAATTGAAACTAGATCTGGTTTGGCTACTTGTCTTGACAATATAGAACTGTCAAGCCAGATGGGTTACATGGCAGACATTTCCCCAAACTGAGTGACTTACATCTCAAAGGCCAAGGTTTTGATGAGAATATATTTGAAACATGTGATGAGATAAAATAGTTTTAGTAAAACTTGTGTTAGCTGGAAGGGGAAGTGAGGAGTAACTGCTATTGGATGCAGGATTTCTTATTACACTGCTGAAAATGTTCTGGAATTAGATAGTGTTGGCGATGGTTGCACAACTTTATAAAAATACTAAAACCCAGTAAACTGTAAACACTTGAAAGGAGCGACCTCTATTGTATGTGAATTATATTTCAAGGTGGAAAGTTAAAAAAATATATTGGTAAAGTTATATTAAAAGTATGAGACATTTTAATTTTCCCAACTCTTTCAGTTTGAAGGAGGGGTCTCTAAGTAAATGGGGAGCAGGTATGATTACCAGTCATCTGAGAAGTTTTGGTTCAGTCTTTTTGGTGTATTTCCCAGAAACAGGACAGTGAATGACTAATGACTTGGTAACACATATGATTTCATGTCTCATGGTTTCCATTTTTTTCTTTTGATAAAACTGAAGGAGGACCAAATTGATTTGCCAGCTGGGAGGCCATTACTAATTTTGATAATAAATTACTATGTAAATTTTTGGCACTGTGGCACTTCTTTCATTCACATTTTGCATTTTGAGGGAACAAAGTTTCTTACAGTTTTCTCTCTCAATATGTCAAATAGGAATAGAAGAACTGATTTTGAGCCCTATAATTTTTATCAATGAAAAAGTGCCTTTTCGATGATTTATAAAAATAGATGTCTATATTATTTTGAACAGTTATATTCTGATCATTATCGAAATTATACGTTGGCCTAGTAAAAGCTGTTTAAAGTTTATAGGCTTATAGTGATAACAAATTAAAATTCCACTTTGTTTGAAGTAGTAGAAAAGAATGCTAATGATGACCGTTTATGTTTCTAAGAAGTAAAAAAAAAAAACCCAACTGGAATGAAAATATGAACTCAGAGAAGACATAGAACAATTAGTTAATAAACAAGTATTTTAATGCTTTTTATTATTTTTTTGAGGAGTGCTGGGATTGAACCCAGGGCCTCACGTATGCTAGCAAGTATTCTTTCACAGAGCTGTACCCCTAACTACCTTATGCGATTTAAAAAACCCATAGTGATGCATACAAAGCTGCAAAATTGCTCTATTACTTTGTTTCCATTGGAACATTTAAGAGAATGATACACTGCTAATACTTGCCATATTAATGGTATCTTCTGCAACTATTTACAGTTACAATGAATTTGTTTTTAATGTCCTCCTGAACACCGTGCAATGGGTCTATGAGTTTTGGAACCACTTTTAGGAGGCGAACACACCAAAAATATTGGGGGCTGCTGACAGGGGAGCCCCAGGAGGATGACTGACTCTGCTGCGTGGGTGGAGCTTTCCAGAGGAGGTGACTGAGCTGCACCTTGCCAGATGCAGGAAGGTGTCTTAAGATTTTTTTTTTTTTTTGGTACCGGGGATTGAACTCACGACCTTACGCTTGCCAGGCAGGCGCTTAAGCCACTGAGCTAAATCCCCAGCCCCCCCAAGGAAGGTGTCTTCCAGGTGAAGGGGGCTCTTGCTGCTGCCAGCCTGGGGAGGCTGATGCTTTAGGACCCAGGCCGGGTGCCGGCACTGCCTGGCATGCTCATTATCATAACCTTGAACCTCATGCACGTGGCAACTAACGCCATGGGACCTGGGCGAGGGAGCAGTGCAGCAGGACCTCAGCAAGTCTGCTTTCAGATGACCTGGCCATTTGCTGACTACTGGCAATGCTCTGTGAATTGCTCACTGCTTTTTCCTCCTGTCGGCCAAGTCCGTAGCACCTCTGTCATTATCCAGCCGCATCCTGAATTAGCTTGGCTCCAAACCCCCGTTCCCCTCCTTTGCCCCCAGTTACAATCTCAGGGTCTAGGAGAACGGCACAGCCTGTTCATTCTCAGCTTCCCAGAAGTCGGCCTGGCATTTTCCATCCCTGTGACCCATGGAGTCAATACTATGAGATTGGAGCTGGAAAGTGGACAGGAATAAATTTGGGACGAGCAGAAGCAGTCTTTGTTTTCAGTCATCTTAGCAAGAAAGAAAGTCTTTGGTAAAGCTGGGGGTGGAGGGTCAGGTGAGGATGCGGTCTTGGGTAGCGGAGTTTCCAGTGAACTTGAAAAGCAGCTCAGGCCTTTTCACCTTCTGGGCTGAGTTCAGAAGTCTGTAGATGTCTTTGGGGAGGAGAGTATGAGCTACAGACTTCAGAGCTGTGTTTGTGTTGCGTGGGGAGCCACAAAGCAGGCACGGTGCGCCCAAGGAGTTCTCGGACTTCTCGAAAATGCCACAGTGGGTGCCCGTCGAGGGTGGGCTGTCCGAAGGCAGCTTCTGGGCAGAGTCCATCCAGATAAGACCTGGGGGGGTGTCTGCCCCCTACCTTCAGCGTGGATTCTGCTTTTCTGCATATTTATTTTCAGATGTGTATCCAGATGTGTGGGTTTTCTGGAGGGGATCTGGGAGGAGGGAAGCAAATGTGGCTGTGCAGAATGTTCTGAGCCGCAGCCACCGAGATCCAGAGGAAAATAGTTTACTTTTTCCAGCCTGCCCAGATGGACCGTGCGTGTGGGTTGTTAGCTCTGGCAGCACTGCCGGGCTCTGTAAACAGCGCTGTGGTCCTCGCCCCCAGGACGCCGTGTTGACTGTCATGCCTTACTGCCTAATTGGCTGTCGCTGAGGGTGAGTGAGGGCTGCTTCTTTCTGGCCCTTCTTGTTCTAGGGAGGGGAAAGCTTTCAGGAACGGCAACGGGCGAGAAGTTCTTTGGTTCCGTCGCTTAAAGTCCACTCGTCCATTTCCTGGGTGACCCAGCCTAATAGCTACAAGGGACCTGTCTTCAATTCCAAAGACAAGCTCCATAGCATCTGTGGGGGTGGATGGCGAAGTTCAGTTAGGTGCTTCAGGCTGTGTCTCACAGAGCCCTGGAGGCCGGTCAGCCTCCAGCCCTGCCTCTGGCTCCCTCTCCGCACAGTTACTGTTTATATTTCCCCTTCTGGATGAGCGTGTTTGCTTCCTGCTCTTCATCCCAGCTGCCCTGATCAGGCTGATGGGGCCCTACGTCCCATGGACACACGCACACGGGCAGCTAAGTCAGGGCCAGGGGCCAGGTGCCAGGCTCTCCCACCAGCGAGTCACACCCTCTCCCCGGCTCACTCTAGCCCTTCTGAGACGTGGGTCTATAATTGCGCAGTGACACGTCGCCCGGGAACTTCCTATGCTGCTGGCAGCTCCACACCCATGCATTTCCGTTTTCCTATAAAAAATTCATTCCCAACTCCAGCTCAAGACAGAAGGTCAGTTATACACCGACACCTACGGCCCACAGACGGTGTATTTGCAGGGAAATATTTTCACCCTTGAAATCCGGCTGCTGGGGTTCTTTCCCCGCCCCTAGTCTCCACCCAGGGCAGGAGCAGCCCATGCAAAGGCCTCAGACTCAGAGGGTGTGCACTGTGAGAAAGGGTTCCAGTGGCGGCGAGGGGCTCCCTGGAATCACCCCCCACCAAACCTTCCTGTCAGCAAGGGAAGGAGGTTGAGAGAAATGCCCAGAGTCAGGTGATGGAACCTGGACAGAATCCCTTGGTGCGAGGTTGGCCATCTGCTCAGTGATGACCTTGGGCAGTGTTGTCATCTTCTCTGCTTCGCTTTCCTCGCTTCTGAAATCAGAGAGAAATGACTTCTCAGGAGGAAACGTTACATTCGGGCACGCTGTAAGTTTCCACCGTTGGGATGTTTTATGGAATGGTGCTCTCTCTTTATGACTGGACCAAGGGACGCTTTTTGGCCTTAATATGGATGTCAGTTCTTTGAATTAAGGCATCTGTCTCCAGAAGTCTTGAGTTAAAAATCAAATATATGAACTTAGGGAGGAGTTGGAGTAGCCATTTGTTGATTTTGCTACTCCCCATTCATGCTAATAGCACCCCATTTCCTTTCCAGGAAATTACCTCATCCCCGTTCTGTGCATTCCAGGGAATTAGCTCACCCTCAGGGTAGATTGTCAGTCAAGGCGCTGCACTCTCCTGGCCAAGCAGTGGGCACGCTACCAAAGCAGGCCCACTGGATTCTCCCCTGGAGCAGCCTCAAGGGGCAGGATGCAAGATACAGTCACCACGGGCCTGCAGCAAGACCCCTGTCATCTTCTGCCTTCTGACCTGGGACAGTGGCAGCTCCAAGAAAGACTGAAGGTAATGTTTCCTACCAGTCTAGTGCCAAATGAGCAGGAAATAAATTTCTTCTCGCCTACCTGAGCTGGTGAGCATAGAGGTCAAACCACAGAGTGTCTAACGTCACGCTGGGGATAAGAAGTTAATCCACAAATACTGAGTGAGAGTGAAACTCAGAAATGCTCCAGGAATTCTTTCCAAATAATAAAACACTGTAGTCCAGGATGGCCAAGCATAATACCATGCATCTTTCTGTGTCTGTGCCAAGTAAGGATGAACCTGCATCACCTCATGTCTTCTTTCTCTTCTCGTCAATATTATCTCCCTCCTCATCCTTCTTGTGGGGCTGGAATGGAGTCCAGGGCCTCGGGCATACTAAGTGTGTCTTCTACCACTGAGCTACACCTCCAGTTTCTTTTTCTTTTGGTTTTCTTTCTTACAGCGGACACGGAAGATGGCCCTCCGTGGGATAGAGACTGGTTAAATCCGCATCGCTTACTGAATCTATGTCGTCATGCTTTGTGGCTGGATGATCAGACATTCTGGGTCCCTAACGGAAGTCTGAAACTGAGTGTGTCATTCTGAGACAGCTTCTCCGGAACTGAAACTCGTGCCTCTGCGGTTTAACAAGCCAGGTGGAAGGGGCAATGTCACAGTGCCTCTCTCTTCCTCACTGGTGGCAGCCAAGGTGGGTTCTTTGCAAGCAGGCACAAGTCTTCTTTTGGTCCGCTGCTCTTCAGAAAGACACCTTTTCTTTCAGGACAACTTTGCACTGCGGAGCTACATTTCACAAACAGGGCTTGCCTGTTAAAATGCCAACAAAAAACAGAAGGAAACTCTGGTAAACATGTGGGTTCTTCGGTCGAGGGTGAGCGCTGCAGATGGGTCCCCAAGAGCTGCAACTCTGGGCCACGCAATCCCAGGGAATAGGTGGTTGTTACCTCAGGACCTGCCCGTGCCTGAACTGTTGAAATCATAACAACTTCCGCTTCCTGTAACTGGCCTCGTGGCCACTGAAAGGTCTATAGATACGCTTTTACTAGTCTTTCCAATTTCTCTTTTGTCTTAGTCATAGTAATTAATGCAAGCTGCTGTAACAAATGTCCTCCAAATTCCAGTGACTTAATACAAGCTTGTCATCTGTGGGAACTTGGCTGAGAGCTAAGCATGTGCACTCATAGCTCTCTCTCCGCAGTGACTTGAGGAGCACTGTGTGGCCTGTCCGCCAGAGCCAAATGCCTCTAGTCCTGTGGACTGACGGGAAAGGGCCAAAGAAGCACTGGATGCAAAGTAGCTTCAAGCGGAAGTGCTGCTCCCCTGGCTAAAGCCAGTCATGCGGTCAGCTTCACCGCAAAGGCATCTGGGCCATAGGAAGGAGGTTCCAGGGATGGGTGAGCTCAGGGTGCTCTGCAAAGCCTTATGGGGAAGGTTTGAATCTCTTAAATACTAGGGTGAAAGTAAAGCACAAAAGAGAGAGAAGTTTTCTTCCTCAGGAATATACGATGCCAGGCAGACTGAACACTTGAAGAAGAACAAAAGAAATTCTTTTTGGCTGCTTTTAGGCAAAAAGATAAACTTTGGGTGGATGACACTAGGATTTTGCTAATGTCCAGGTCTCTGAGATTTAGGTGAGTAATGTGAAGATGGTGGTATTGAGGGCTGAATCCCACACAAAGCCCACACACAGCCCCAGGGCTCAGCCCCAGCTCCAACAGACATCACTCTGAGAAGTGCCAAACACAGAGGAAATCTTCCGGGAAGTCCCATGCTCACTGAGGAGGTTCCTGTTAGCTCAGTGCGTGTCCATTTGCCTTTTCATTTTCTGTTCAGATTTATGCTTGGGGCTCTTTTGCTCACAAACAATGTGGGTGATTTCCATCGGGTAGCTATGTCATCTGGTGGGTGACCCTGGAATTTTGTCCTTTGTGCTCTGATTTAGAACAGAAAGCAAGTTAAAGAAAGAAGATGAGGAGAAAAGAAGAAAGCCTTCCTGACTCAATATAATGTGGATCAGTAATGAAGTTCTAAGTTCAATGCATGGGAAAAAATATTGCTCTCTGTCCACCCATCTCCTGGTTCTAATTTCCAAGATCGGAGAAAAGAGCTTGAGCACATGAAGAGGAAATAATAAAAATCATGGGGAATTTGGGAGAAATAATCAAAGGGAGGTTGAACTCAGGATGAAGACGTAAGGGCAGAGTTGTAGGCTGCAGGCTTGTGGGCCGGCTCCAGGACCCATACGGATTTTGATTGGCTTCTGGTTTGTTAGTCCACACAGTATTTTGAAGAAAATGCGAATTAGGAGCCAACACTAAAATACCTGGAGATTTCACATAAAAATCCGGATTTCTGCCAACTGTTGAAAAATCAAAATTTGAAACGACCTTAAGCCTGTATTCCAGCAAAGCAGTAACTGGCCCAACAGGGCCACGGTTGCTCCTTCAGACAGAAATGTGGTTGTCTCTGCTGCAGTCTGACATAGGCCCCTCTTATTCTCAGTACCTCACCTTCCTCTACGCTGGGTCAACCTCACTCCTTTGACTTTGTTTGTGCAAAGAGTCTTAGAGGATAAAACAGATGCTCTTTATTTTGTTCCCTAGTTTGATGGGAGCTGATCCCGTCTCAGAAACAGACATGTAGGGTCCCTGAAGCAAGAGGCTGTTTTGCATTTGTTGTTACCAACAACCCCTAGACAGGTGTGTGGCTTCTCCTCATATGGTGTATCGTATACTTCCATAATATTTAGATAGATGTCTTGTTAAAAAAAAAAAAAGAAAATTAAAAAAAATCAGGAAGGGCCAGCAGAGAGTCATCAGTCAGCACCCCAAAATGACCCCCAGGAAAGGGGACTCCCTACCTTTGCTGTCAGCTTGAGTGGCTGACACGCACCCGCCTCCATGTGCGGAGGGGCTTCCATCCACTGCGTTGGTCTTGGTGTCTTCTGCATGGTAAAGCTGTCTTGAGGTCTGTGGTAATGCTTCATGCAGGTGGGACCCCAGGGGGAAGGGTCCTTTGGCTGTGCTGAGGGCCCCGAGAGGGCCCTGGGCAGGCTGACTCAGTATTTCCTTTACTGGAAAGACAAAGCCTGCAAGAGTCGTGTTCTTTAGAACCACCTAGTCATTTACTACATTTGCTTCAGGCTAGAAATCCCCCTCACGTTTTCCTTGAAGCCATCCTAACCCTTTTCATTTTCATTCCTTTTCTTCCAGAAAGGACAGAACTGAGGAAATTTGGACTGTCCATCCCGTGGACTGACTGGGAGTGAAAAGCTATGATTATGAGGTGGTCTTGAATTCTAATTCTTAGTCATGTGGCCTCTGGCAAGTAACCTCTCTGGCCCTCCTCCTCCTCGTCAGTAAAATATTTTTTAAGAATAAGTGAAATGAACGTGCGTAAGATGCTTAGGGCTTTGCCCTAAGTAAATATTCAGGGACGGTAGAAGGGTGGTATTAGCCTTGTCACCGTCATTATCAACATCATCTTGCTACCCTGATGCTGTCCTAGGGGCACTGGAAAATCCTGGTTTGATGGAGTGAGCTTTTCATGTTGCTGGATTCCTTCTGTCTTGGCAAATTTTATACCGACCCCCAGCTGCCAGATCACTTTAGCAGGGATGTTTTCTCTCTTCTCCTGGACCCCTCTCTGACTCCCTACAGGAGAAAGTGAAGGCTCCCTTACAGTCCACGCACACATGGACCCGGACAGTGCCAGCTCTGGGTTCTTCCTGAGTGAGGCAGAGACCTCAGACGTCCTGGGTGTGAGTACTTCTCCGTGGTCCTCGCCAGCTCTTCACATTGAGAGTGCTGTAGACACAGGATTAATTCAGAGCCCCATTTTTGGAGGTAGAGGGGCAATCAGGCATGGTGGGCACAGGCAGCCTTGTCTTGTCTGGAGGACCTTGGGAACAGCCTCATTTAGTCACTTCTACAATTGCTATTAGTGAGAGTGTCCCAGGGGATGCCTGCCTTGAGGGAGGGCTGTGTTCTCTGTGCTGGCCTTGGAGGGTCCAGAGATGATGGCTCCTTTCCTTGTGCCTGAAGCTTTGGTGTCACCCTGGCCCCTGTCATCTGGTTGCCAGTGGTTGGAAATGTGAGTGCTATTTGCCTCCACACAGGCAGGGGCTGCCCCCCACATGTTTCTGGGGACCCGGCGTGCAGACCCTTTTCCTTGACTCTCTGTTAACGTGCACTTCAAAAGAGTGGGCAAAGCATGATCTTCGTCAAATGTCTCCTCAGTATTTGCCCCTGGCTCAGGGCCAGGCCCGAGTCCTCCAGCCTAGAGGCATTGTATAGCACACATATGGCTGTGCCACCCACCGGCATAGCACCAAGGTCCTGCTTTTTCAACAGAGATGGTTTAAATATATGAATAAAATAAAAACAGCCTCTCCCAGCCGCACATGTTCAAGGTCACTCAACACGAGGAAATGGGATTTTAAAAACCATGAGTTGAGTGTTAAGCCCAAGGCAAACCCATTCCAGACATAGTTTTTTTTTTTTTTTTTTAACTTGTGAGTAGACACAATGGGTGAGTGTTTGCTTCGGAAATATCTGGATATTTGAACTCAGATTCCCACGTGAGGATTTGTTCCAGCCCACGAAGTAGGATGGCTGTCCACAGAGGGGTCTCACAGAGGTGGAGTTTAAGGTCAATCTAAGGGCTAGAGACTGTTTGTACCTTGGGGAGCCTGTCAAACTGCAGGTACCTGGGCCATAGACTAGATCCTAGAAGCGACAAACCTAAGAATTTGCATTGTCGCAACGCTTCCCAGGAGATTTAAAAATATATATACATTTGAGAACTATTGGTCTAAAGGTTATGAAGCAGAATCACCCTCCAGCTGGGCACAGTGGCGCATCCCATGATCCCACCTACTCCAGAGACCGAGGCAGTAGGATCACAAATTTGAGCCCAAAACAGGAAACTCAGCAAGACCTATTTCAAAACAAAGATTAAAAAGGACTGGGAATATAGCGCACTGTACAGCACCCCTGGGTTTGATCCCTACTGCCAGAAAAAAAAAAAGCCACCTTCAAAATTCTCTTCTGTCTATTTTGATTCAGAATATTTGAGGGTGAATCCCAGACATCGTATCTGTTAAAAATCCTGCAGTGGTTCCACTGGAGCAGCACTGCTGTGGGTCTCAGCGGTTTTCCCACTTTTGTTGGCTTACGGGATAAGGGGGTCAGGGCTGAGTGTGGGGCTCTCCTTAAAATGTGGGTGCCAGTTCTTCACCTCCTCCACAGCAAGTCCGGAGTGGGGCCCAGGAATCTAATTAACAACGCGTGCTGCATACTCTGATGTGGTCCTGTGTTCCTGAAGCAAAAGACACTCCTGTGGTCTGCAAATAGTTTGTCGCCACCAAAATACAGTCCCAATACAGTGGTATTGAGAACTAGAGCAGCGGGGCTTAAGAGGCATTTGAGGTCATGGCAGCAGAGCCCTAGAAATGGGTTTGTGCTTTCCTTGTGGGAATAGGTTAGCAATTGTGGACGTTTGGCCTCCTGTTCTTTCTCAAGTATCCTTTTGCTCATCTACTTTTTGCATGAGTTGAAGTTGTGCCAGGCCCTCAACCAGAAGCAGTGTCTTCCTAGCTTCCAGAACCATGAGATGAACCTCTTTTCTCTATAGATTACCCTGCCTCAGGTATTCTGTTATAGTAACTGAAAATGGACCAACACAGAGATCCATTTATGGCCCTCATGGACTCTCTCTGCTTCCCCTTGTTGTGGAGGTGGTGAGGTCACCTTCCTTCCCTTTCTCACGCTGTGCCTGTCCCAGCCTGCACTGCTGGTATGGGAGGCGGCCCTGCCTGCAGTGGCCGTGATCGTATCTGCAGAGTCTCTTCCAAGAGATTATTGTAAAGCATTTCTCCCCTTTCCTTTCATCTCTCTGGGGCCGTGATGACAGGTGCCAAAGAAATGTCTAGACTGCAGATTCTGAATTTAAACAAAAATGTCTTGAATTGCAAACACGATTTTCTACCCTGTGAAGCCCAGAAGGTTTTGTTGTTTGCACTAAACCAATGTTATAAGCAAGGTGTAGGAGAAGCAAAGGAGTTACTAACTCTGGCTCACTTCTGCTTATCAGAAACAGAAGCTGTGTTCATCAAGAATGACAGAAAACCCCATCACCCTTACACTCAGATATCTAGGCAAAATCTAACGCTTCCCCCTCCCCTTTCTCATAACAGGTTTTACTTTTGAGTGAATTGTAATTTTATCAAGGTAATATACGTACATACAGAATATTTAAAAATTGAATAACACAGTACTACTGATAAAAAAGTTGCCTGTGAAGATACTTTTTAGTGGCATTTCCCAGTGAGTTTCTTGACTCATCTTTAAAATTGATTTTTTACTTTTTATTATTTATTTTTTTAAATATATATTTGCAATACATAGCAATCACATTTATTGTGGGGAGTTGACACATATATATAACACATCTTTGTTTTTATTTCTCCTTCTCTTTCCCCTTCAATCATCTACAGATCCTCTTTCCATTTCCCAAAGATCTCTCTCTCTCTTTCTCATTGTTGGTCTTTTATTCTGCTCTCTAAATTATTTGTACATTGGGTTTCTCGTGTAAGAGAAGCCTTCTAGTATGGAAGGTTAGGTGTCTGAGGTTTTTCACTTAACATTATAGTCTCAAGGTGTATTCATTTTCCTACAAATGACTTCTTCTACTCTTTTTCTGAAACTTCTTTGCAGGTGAAATCCCCCAGATCAAACCTCTAATTGCTTATCTTCTTTTTTTTTTTTTTGTCATTCTGGGTCTTTTTGCCTGATTGAAGGATTACTTTGTCTTTATTACTCAATCCTCTCTTGACATCTTTACTTCGCTATGATATTTTAAGTTTCCAAAATGTCTTCATGATTAGGGTACCTTGACATTGTTTTAGGGGTATAATACTTCCATTAGTTCTCTGGAGTTAAGGATTTCTGAAGATTTCATTTCCCTCTCAGTGGTTCTTTCCACTTTGGAGTCCTGAAAAGAACAGCCTCCAGCACTGAGGGCCGAGGAGGGCTGTGTGCAGGTTTTGGGGCAAGAGGAAAATGCAGGTTTCATTGTTAGCATGTGGGATTTACATACCTCTGTTTTTGGTTCTGTCTTCCCTGTGTCTATGCCTTCCTTGTGTTCAGCACACGAGTCTCTGGTTCTCTTGCCCCTGGCTCACGTGGTCTAGTCCCAAAGCCCCTCATGCTGGAATCATCGAGTGTTTGAAATGTGGCCAATCAGCATGGAGACTTGCTATGGACCGGAAACACTGGACTGTGAGGACTACATTAAAAAGCTAAAATATCTATTAGTGTTTTTTAAAAATGGGATTACATGCAAAAATGATATAATATATTGGCTATGCAGTCTGCCTTTTATTCATGGGTTCCATACCCATGTATCCAACCATTATAGTATTAATACTCTGTGATTCATGCTTACAAAGGTTGATAAGATATTTAAATGTGATCTAAGGTATACAAGAAGACACACACAGGTGCACATAAATGCTGTGGCATTTTATATGAGGCATTTATATATCCTCTATTAAAGTTGATTTTACCTTTCTTATTGTGGCCACTTTAAATCACTTGCATTGTGCTTTTGTCTGATTGGGGCTGCTCCACCCTGGCTGTAGGGCTGAGCTCCTGCAGCCCGCTGCTCTGGGTGCAGCCCTGCAAGTCTGTTGGAGGTGCTGCTGCTCTTTCTGACTCTTCTTGGGCTCAGCGGGACAAATTGCTCGCTTCTTCTTGGTTTTAACTTCCCCTGTGCAGTTGAGGGCAGCTATCAACTCCCCATCTGCTTTCTACCTTCAAGGAGTTGATTGATGTATCTCCACTTCCATTTTCTTAGGATTTATGAGTTTCATATTTTTCCTTTACTGTCATTTTAGAGGGATTTTGAAAAGGAATGGAGATAAATGCATACGATTAATCTGCCATTGGTAGGTTCTAATGGCCCCTTGAATCAAATTAAATTGTCAGCTTTAAGGTCCATGATAATTTCCCTTTCATGCTTAGAGTCTCTGTGTTGGCTACATGGGCTGCCATAACCACATACCACAGGCTGGGTGGTT
Source organism: Dolichotis patagonum (assembly GCA_004027295.1). Taxonomy (NCBI): domain Eukaryota; kingdom Metazoa; phylum Chordata; class Mammalia; order Rodentia; family Caviidae; genus Dolichotis; species Dolichotis patagonum. The sequence goes on along the minus strand of PVJX010013015.1, from coordinate 32,362 downwards.
TAAACAACAGGAACTTATTTCTCACAGCTCTGGAAGACGGAAAGTTCAAGAGCAAGGTGCCAGCTGTTACCCTCAATTCCCGATGAAGAATCTGTGCTTGGCTTGCTGTGTCTTCACACGGTGGTGAGGAGAGACAGAGGAGGCCAGCTTTCTGGTCTCCTACTTCAAAGGGCACAAATTCTATCCTGAACGCCCCTTCCTTATGACCTCTCTAAAGCTGGTCACCTCGCAGAGCTCCATCTCCAAACACTGTCCCCAAATACTGTCACTCTGGGCGTTGGCACTATGCCTCTGGAGGGCTGTAAGCCAGCCTGGGGCAGTGACCGTACTGGCCTATCTCCCTTGGTGCTCCTCCTGGTACGCTGCCATCAGCATAGTGGTCTCAAAGTTTCTGTCATGTTTTCTATAGCAAAACCTCATTCCATCACCTTTAATGCATTGGTTTCAGTTTTTTTTGTATCCAGAAATTAATAATTTAATTTAAAAGCTTATTGGGGAAGCAAAGGACCAAGAACAGCCTGGACAATCTTAAAAAGATGATCAAACTTGCTAGACTTATAGTATTTGATTCAACTCTACTAATGAGGTCAATGTCACATTACCAAAGGTCATGTATGTTAATGGAACAGAACAGAATGTCCAGAACACACACAGGCACACACACACACACACACACACACACTCACACAGGCAGAGCTAAAAAAATTCTACAATTGTGCCAAAGCAATTTAATGAAGAAAATCTCTTCATTATGTGGTTATGGAACAAAGCATTATCCATATATTCATTATCTGTTTGTGTGTCTATTTAATCTCAAGCCTTAGTTTATGGTATGTATAAAAATTCAAGATAAGGCTGAAAATATAGCTCAGTACCTGCTTGGTAAGCATGAGGTCCTGAGTTTGATTCCTGGTACAAAAAAAAAAAATTCAAGATGGGTGTATTATCTAGAACAATAAAACTAGTAGAAGAAAACCTTGGGGAATATTTTTATGAATTTTGAGAAGATTAAAAATTTATTATTCAGAGCACAGAAAGCATAAATCATAAAAGAAGATAATGTAAGTTAAAGAAAGAATGTTAACTTGTATTTCCTCAAAACTTTACATTTCTCCCTGTAAAAAAATAAGATGGTCAAGATAAAGAAATGGGCAGGCTACAAATCAGGAAAAAAATATTCACAAGACATATATCCGACACTGGGCTTGTGTCAGTAACACGCAAGGAACTCCAGTAACTCAACAATAAAATGAAACCAGTTTTTAAAAAGTGGGAAAAAGAGAAGAAAATTTAACAAACAAATAAATAAGAGTGGTCACTAACCATATGAAAATATGTTCAACATCATTCATCATCAAGGAAAGTAATGATAAGAAACAATTATACTCCAACTTGAAAGGACCAATACCAGCAACTACTGGGGAGGTCCTAGGTAGAGAGTATATAGTACATGGTCTTTGGTTGAGTGATACCATAATCTCATTCCAGAAAACTTTAATTCTGCTCCATGACACTCAACAAATATCCCATTATCTCAAAATGTTCCAACTGATGGGGCAAGTTTGAGAATACAATGTAAGTGTGTTCCATTGATGTCTTTTAATAGGAATGAAGAGATTTGATTATGTTAGTAGCCTATTTTGGGAAATTTTCTAGGTTCCCAGGGTGTCCCATTTATCTTGATCTTCTCAATATGCTTATTCAGTGGTGGAAAGGAGTCAGGAGAAGCCTGACTTTTTCAGGGCTTTCATTTAAGGTTGGTGTTCTTGCTCCACAGAGCCTTGAGGGTTGTATCTGATGACTGCTTCCCTCGGCCTCCATTAAGGGCATGTCCTACAGTAGACTGGGCCCAGTCCTTCGGGCTCCCTCATATACAGGGCCAGCAGCAATTTGAATGGGAGCTGGTTCTTCTCTGAGGTCAGGGGAGCTGGTGGCCTTTAGAGACACTCAAACTATCAAGGGCTCTGCTTACACAGTGCTTTGAGTGGACCACATATCGCGGGAGATTCGGGATTGGTTTGGTGTCAGCACCCTGCGAGGAGGGTCTTGTTAGTTGACCTAAGAGATTCCACTCCAGTGTGCTGAAGACGGATTTTAGGCTTGGCCTCCTCTAAGGCTAAGAAAGATTCATTGCAAATTTCTGTTGACTTGTCTGGCTTTCGTGGGATAGCCAGTGTTTTCCCTTGTTTTAGGTTATCTTTGGCAGCAGGGCAAGAAAAATAATCCAGGATGTCTTGGAAGTTTAAGACTATGCTATATGGCCCTTTTAAAAAATATTTGGTTATCCAGCAAGATATTTCTTGTGTTTCTACATCTAAAATTTCTCTGTGGTTTGGCAGTACTGAAGTTTTATATGGCTGCCAGTCATATCTTAATTGGATCACCTTGTGGAAATTTTAGAGAGATTTTCCTAGAATGTGGTTCCCAGTTCTGATGCCAACCCAGAACTATCTAAGGTGAGGCAGACACACAAGCACCTCATTTCCATTCTCTTTAAAGGGACTTGTGGCATTAAATGGTACCTCCCAGGGAGGACATACTCAGAAGAAAGTTTTCCTTCCTTGGCAAAGTATGTTCCTTGCTATCTCTGTTACCTCTCAAATGATAACATTTGAAAATTTAATTAAGGAGATAGAGAGCACAAAATTCAAAGCAATGGGAGAAAAACAACTTCATATGCATTCCTTAGCTCACTGCAGTTTTAAAAAACCATGCTTATTGGAGTCTCATAAACGATAAATGTATTACAAACTACAAATATACTTGCCATTTTTTCCTTACACAATTATGAGATCCTTGATGGCAGGGAAATGTTTAATTGTCTTTCACCTTTCGAGTGCCAACCAGAGTATCTGATGAGTAATAGACGCCTGGGCTGTATTTGTGGAAGTAAAATGCTTGCAATATATATATCTATGGAAAAAACACAAGTAGTCATTAAATGCATTTTCCAAAAATATTTAATGTTAATGGCGAGAGACATATGGTTTTACACAAGAGAGACACAAACTTGGCACATAATAAGATTTAACTTTTATTATAAATGAGCACATATATTTGCATATGCAAAAAGATTGGAAGGAAATATACAAAAATAGTAAACAAGGCAATTTCAAGGTGGTAAGATTAAAAGGTAGTTCTAATTTTTTAATTTGTGATTTGAGTTACATTCAAATTATCCACAATCACCAGGCATTGCTTTTATATTAGAAAAAAAAGAACTTAAATTTTTGTGCATTTATTAAAAAAATCATTTTCTTGGACATTTTAAATGTTTTCATTTGGATTAAAAATGAGGGCAACTGTTTTCTGTCTGCTCGGGCTATGGTACCAGGCACTGTGTAGAACTTGTCACATGGTCCTCTCTGCACATTGTTATTCCTTAACTTTGCTCTGTGTGTCTTCTTGTCCCCATTTGACAGGCAAGAAGCTGGTGCCCAGAGAGGCTAAGAACAATTGTTCCAAAGAAGGTGGTTGGATGAGGCCAGCAGAGGCTCCGTGTTGGATGCACAGCTCACCCTGTATACTCCCAACTGGCCTTGGTGTCACCGTGGAGCCTTGAGTTTCACACCATCCTCTTTACCCTTGGTCACTGATTAAAAAGTATCCCCAAAGTATCACCTTCCTAAAGTACTTAGTCCTTTGTAATGAATACCTAGAGACTTAATAAACATAGGTTAACTACAATAGCGAGAGTAAATGCGGTCATGTCTGTAAGAGGACAAAGAACCAATTGGTGAACATGTTCAAAATTTTAAACAATAGTTGTAGGGGATGTTTTCTAGGTAATGTCATCTTATAGTGTTTTAATCTTATGTGATGAACACGTATTATTTTTAGTCTGAAAAGACAATGAAAGAATGTGACAAAGGGTGGAATTAATTCACAGCTTGAAGCAAGGTCAGCAGATTTTTTTTCTGCAAAGGGCCAGACTGTAAATAATCTCAGCTTTGCAGACCATATGGTCTGTGTGGCGGTTGCTCAGCTGTATTACTCAGCTCTGCCAAGGTCATGCAAAGGCAACCACAGTATTGCATAGAGCAAGGAGCAGGATAAATTTTCATTTACAAAAACAGGCAGTGAGTCACACATGGTCATGGGCCATAGTTTACCAATGTTTATCAATTAGCCACTGTCACAAATGATCACAAATTGGTTGCTTAGATTAGTGGTACAGATGTAGTCCCTCACAGTCCAGTACAGAAGTATAGAAATCTGAAATCATGACCCTAGGTAAAATCTAGTTATCTGCAAGCTGCATACCCTGTGGAAGCTCCAGGAAATAGTCTGTCTCTTTTAGGTTTTAGGGCTGCAGGCACTCCTTGGCTTGTGGTCACATCATTCCACTCTCTGCTTCTGTAATCACACTGCCATCTCCTCCGTAATCAGATTTCCTTCTGCCTCTGTCCTATAAGGACACTTGTGCTTACACTGAGCGTCTACTCAGTTGAGAATCACCTTCCCATCCTAAGACCTCTAATTTAATCACATCTGTGAAGCCCCCTTTTGCCATAAAAGATAAAATTTATAGGTTCCAGAGGTTAGGATGCAAATGTGGAGAGGTTTCATTATCCATCTTACTACAACCTGGTATAAGGTAACAAGAGGGCTCTTCGTAAAGAGCATTGATTTAGGAGCAGACACCTAAATTGGAGGTCCAGCTCCAGCAGGAGTAGTGTCATGGTTTTGGGAGAATTGTTTTACCTCTTTGGCTTTTAGCTTTCCTCACCTGTGGTGTGAAAGAATTAGATTCTATGATCTCCCAAGACTCCTTTTTAGCTGTGTGATCTTTAAATTCTCTCTCTGGTTCTCTCTTTTGTTCTCTCCCTGTCTTTGTCCCTCTCTGTCTCTGTCTCTCTCTCTCTCTCTGGCTTCCTCTGGCTCCCTGTCTTCTGCAACTGGAGATAGATCCCTGAACCTTTGCCCTCATCTACATCTCCAGCCCTTTCTTATTTTTTATTTAAACATAGAGTCTTCCTAAGTTTGTCCGGGCTGGGCTTCAAGTTATAAATTTTCTCATTTTGATGAAGAATATTTTTTAAATGCCCGCCTTCGCTCATAGTCACCTTTGCCACAAGTGATAAGCAGCTTTCTGCTGAGCTGCGTCAAAGAAGAGTCCTTATTTAAAAGCAAAACGAAAAAGAGATAAATTTTAACTGTTTGAAAGTTAATATAAGCATGAGGAATTATAGGCCAGACTTTGCATTAAGAATGAAATTTTAAAGCTTTTCTATGCCATCTGTACAGAAGAGGATTGAGAATCCCATAAATATTCTTGCGCAGATTAAAGACAAAGAATAAGAAGTTCAGGATGACGAGAGAGGAAAGGCTGAATTATTCAGTGGAATTAAGACAATGTCTAGAGAGACATGTTTTCAGATTTTGTGCTGGCCTCAAAGGTGAGCTGTGATTCTGCCTGGAATTTCTCCAGTGGAAGAAGCAGAGAGACAAAGATAATCGTGGAAGATTAACATTGTTAATAGAACTTTAAGACGAACTGCTAGGACTTCCTACAGCATGAGTGACAGTTTCCTAACCAGGGGTACAAGACTGTTTTACAGTCTCAGCTCAGGCCTTCACGCACCCCACAGGTGCTCGCTGGTGGCCTCCGGCATGCCTGGCACTGTGCTAGTGATGAGATGGTCGTGAACTGGATGGAAGTGCCCCTGTCCATGGACATACCTAGAACTTTACCATTCTGCTAAGTGACTCGTACTCATATCATGTTACCCTAACATGATTAATGACCAGAATGACTTACACGGTTTCCATGGAACCCACTGGCCAGCAGTGGCCCCTGTGCCCTGGCTGGAAACAGTGAGTTGGAAATATAGTCCCTGACGGGGCAGCTGCTTCATAGCAGTAACCCCACTCTGGAAAAGGGTGCCGATGGGGGGCCCCTGGTTATCTGAGTTGTCAGCAGAACAGAAGTGGGATCAATTCTGAATGTTAAAAAGACCATCCTGGCTGCAATGGAGAACGGTGGGGAGGGCCAAGACTGGATGCAGGGATGTCAGCCCATAGTACTGTGCAATAAATATGACGCGGTAACAACTGTCACAAAGGAGTTCCACAGGGGATCTCTCAGTGGCAGCCACGGATGGGATGTTGACATGCATTTGAGTGCAAATTGTTACATCAGAGACGTCAGTTAGAAACAGACTCAGCCCTCAGCATCTGTGAGGGATTGGTTGAAGGAGATTCCCTGCCCAGGTACAAAATCCCTGGGTGTCCCTTATATAAAATAGTGTTGTAGTTGCATATAACCTTGGCACATCCTCCTATACATTTGAAATCATCTCTGTATTACTTATAGCGGAAATTCTGTGTAAGTAGTTGTTATGGTACATTGTTTAGGGAGTGATGATAGGAAAAACGGTCTGTGTTCAGTACAGACACAGTTTTCCTCCCGAATATGCTTCATTCATGACAGGTTGAATTTGAAAATTTGGGTGTAACTTACAGACGCACAGGGCAGCTGAATACTTAGCCATAACAAGCCAGGGGTCAGTTTCCTTCTCTAACTCGAAGTCTGCGGGTAGCTGGCCACTGGCCGGTGTTGAATGTGGTGAAAGAGGGCATTGAGGGCTGTCCTGCTCTGCCTGCTGTGTTGCCGTCACCCTCCTGGTTACAGGGATTTGGAAAGGTTGGTGAGCAAAAGCTGTTTCTTCGCAAGGCCTTGGTGCTTTATTCCGGAAGAGGAGAGAAGCCCGTTTCAGGGGTATCTACTTGCTTTTCATGGCTCACATGGCATTGCTGGCTGCCAGGGAGTTTGAGAAGTTGAGTACAGTGCTTTAGACGTGTGTGTGTGTGTGTGTGTGTGTGTGTGTGTGTGTGTGTGTGTGGCTTGGATTCTAGGGCACACTCTGGGGATGGGAGATGCGGCTGGAAAAATACAGGCTGCTCCAACAGGGTTACACACAGTGGTGTGTAATATTCTATCCTCACGGCTAGGGACGGGAAGGCGTCTTAGTCTTTGGTTTTTGTTTTTTGTCTTTTTGACCCAAGGTCTCACTGTGCAGTTCAGGCTGGCCTTGAGCTCGCCTTGTGGCTCAGGCTGGTCTCAAACCTGCAACGGTCCTCCTGCCTCAGCCTCCTGAGTGCTGGGGTTACAAGAGTGTCTCACCACGCCCGGTTGAAGGCTCCTTATTCTTATCCAGCCTCTCCAAACACCTGGGAAATGGTTGCTGGGAGATCATCTCTTATCCCTTCCCATAGCACAGGCAGACACCAGTGGAGGAACCTGCTTGGTTGTCGGAGACAGACCCCCTGCATGGCTGTCCTCTTTGCGAGGGGCACTGCTCACGGATGCCAACACTGGTCGCGGAGACTGGGGTGGTGTGGTTCATCCTCTCCAGAGCTGCAGCCTCTGTGGAAGAAGAGGAAGCTGAGCTAGAGACACAGCGGGAGAGTTAGGAGAGCCAGAGGCAGCCCTGGGCCTGATCTTCTCCGAGGACTGGGAAGAATGTGCTCAGCGGGAGGGAGATTAAGGAACAAAAGGTAGGCTTGAGGTGGTCACTGCACAGCAGAGTCGGGGAGAGCTGCCTGGAGCGTGCTGGAGGGGTCCATCAGGGCCAGCCCTGAGGTTTCTGTTGGCTTCACTCTGCATCCTACCCACAGAGCCTGGAAAGCAGGGACCGGCTCGCTTCGGGGCGGGCAGATTCTCAGTCACGGTGCAAAGGGTGAGTGCATTCTGACAAAGGCTTGTTGGCTGGAAGACCAGGGAGGAGGCGAAGATTGGACCCTGCAGCAGCCCTCTGTGCGCGTCCCTCCCAGCTTAGAGCATCTGAAGGTTCTTGGAGGCTTTAAGAAGCCCTGCAGAAGTGAAATCAGCAGCTGAGTTGGACGTAGGGTTTCTCAGTATTCTCTAGAGTGGAAACCTTTCGTCTCGCCATGCTATCAACCTCTCAGGACCAGGGTTCCATGAATTATCCAGTTTGGAAATGGTGGTTTGACACAAAAGTCTCCTTTACGGATCTCTGCCAAGAGGGACTAGAAAAAGCAAACACAGGTTATTTTCACTTGTATAAGTTGCTAAAACAAAACAAACAAACAAACAAAAAGCCAGATATGCCCTGAATTTGAAAAGATTTAGGAACCCAATTAGCTTTTTAAAAGGAATGTGATTTCCGATCATGTAGAGTTGTGCTCTCCGCAATGCATCTTTTCCAGAGTAATTTGGAAATGATTCCTTAAGTTAACAAAATAGTTTTGAGTTTTCAGCCTTGGCTCTGGTTATTAGGAAGGAAAAGTGATGCTAATGATAATGACAACTTAACTGTTAAGGGGAAGGAAGGTTTTGGTGTTCTGGTTTTTTATTTTTTCTATCTTTCTGGTGCTGGTTCTCTGATCCAACTGGAGATGATTTTTTATTCTGATCCTCTCCTCAATCTTATTAAATATGTCATTGGTATTTTCATTTCCATCATTAGAAAACGTGGAATGAGGCAGTGTCCACCTGTGAGGCCTGTAACACTTCATGAACGAACTGAGTCAACTGTTGGATTCGGTCCTACGGGAACTCCTCCATCCTCCTCGTGTTTTATCAATCATGATTTTGTCCAGTATTTATTTGATATCAACGTTTTCTGCATCGACCGTGTTTCTCTGAGCTGCTAAGCTAACAACCATTTCATAAAAGACAATGAGGCCGATAATACACAGAGCCCACCAGTGCTCATCACAACCCCCCACCCTTCAGGCTGGTAATTCGCCTGAGATTGAAACCGTATGGTTTTCAGAAGCTGCCTTTCCCCCTTCTCCAAAAATTGAAATAGCATCTACTCATCTCTTGTCTTTAGGCTTCTCTCCCGCTCTCCTTCATCCTTTGAGTTGTGAGTAGGATTGGTGGCCTTGGGTGTCATGTGTTTACACTTACAGCAGTCTGTCATTAGAATCCATTTACATCGTGTTGCGTGCTAATCTTATCTCTATATCAGGGTCCAGTTGGATCTTCTCATTAATATTCATTTCACCTTTTTATAACCCAGATATCCATATCCTTCAAAAAGAAGATGTAAATTCCCTGCTTGCTTTTTGCCACCCACCAGTGTTACACTATACATTTGCATAGTGTATGTCTCCTTTCCTTTTGTGTTTTCCCAGGAGATTTGCTGTGGTTCACTCTATAGCTTGAAGGTAAAACAGTGATCATGGCTATTTTGGTGTTTTGGTTTTTTTTTTTTTCCTTTGGTACTGGAAATTGAACGAGGACCTTGTGCTTGCCAGGCAGAAACTAAGCAATATCCCTGGCCCCATCATGGCTAATTAAGAAAGTAAAATGAATATTCAATTAACAGGACATACAGGTCCTCTGAAATAGCTGCCCATCTCACCTCTCCCATGTCAGTTTTTAAAGATTTCCATAGTTTTACAAATTTCAAGGGTGTTACTCTTGTTTGGTGTAGACAGTGCCATAGAATCAGATTTATCCACTAGATAAGTTCTGCATGGCTGTGACGATGCTTCTGCTGGTCTGCTCTCTCCAAGATGGGGGTCACCCCTGGAGCTCCTGACGTACTGTTCTTCATCTCCAGAGTTCCAAAGTGAGAGCCCCAGGTCACAGTCCTGAGTCACATGCTGTCCCACAGTCATCTGCCAATGAGTGCCAGCGTGGCTGGGTCGGGGAGCAGTCCAGGCCTAGCTACACTGAACCCTGACAGAGAACCTCTTCAGGTCATCCAAACCCAGATGTGAGGCCAGGTCACCAGCACACCTTCCCTTGGGTAGGGGTCTCCTTTGCGGGTCTTGGTGCTTTTCAGGACTGGAGATACCAGCCGGAGCATGCTAAATCCAGGAAGGCAGTCCCTGCAATGTGAAGAGAAGAGTTGAGTCTGCCCTTATCGCTTTCCTAACAGCAGGCTCCTTGGTCACCCAGTGAAGCTTCTTAACTTTCCTTGGCTCTAAAAGCAGGTGACAAAAAAAGCAGTTTCTATTAGGCTACGAAGGCCCTAGGGCTCTCTGTCCCAGGTCAAAGAAATATGAGTTCTTAAATTTGCACGGCAGCCGGTCCTCCCTGCGCTAAAGGTCCTTCTGTCTCTACATGCAGGAATTTTCTTCCAGTCCTGGGGATTGAATCCAGGGCCTTTGCACTGAGCTACATCCCTACCCCTTTTTTATTTTAGCTCAAAACAGGGTCTTTCTAAGTCACTAAAATTGTCCATGCTGGGCTCAAACTCGAAACCCTCTTGCCTCCCAGAATGCTGGAATTACAAGCATGTGCCATTACTCTCAGCTTAACGCAAACTTTTAATTGTAGTTTTTTAAGGCTAGATTTTCACTCATTCTAGCACCTACCACTAGAGACAGCCATTTGAATTGCAAGCTTAATTCATTTGAAAACTTGATACCTTTGGTCCCTTCTTATAGGTCATTGACAGTTTTGTGTTAAAGCAGTATTCAAACTACTTAATGAAGGTCCCTGGTGGACCAGTGGAAGAAAAGTGAGTAGGACGCCATTAGTCTGGGTCAGTGAGGCTGTGGTAACTAGATACCCAAGCACAAAATGGCGGCTACACGACAGCCACTTGTGTTTCTCACCGGCGTGGCTCTCCTGGTCAGCTGAACAGGCTGGAGAGTCATTCTTGTCTGGGCTCTTCTCAATCCAGGCTGACGGTTTCCATCAACTTGTGGCATGTCAAGAGTGCATCTTACCTTTCTCTTTTTAAATGATCAATGTTTATTTTTAAAAGAGCTTAAGATTTTTGAACGTTTCAAATAATAGTATAGAGAATTTCCATACTTCCTCCGTGATGGTGTCTTATATAACCATAGTGCACTGTCAAACCCTGGAATCTGCCATCGATACCATATTCTTTGTTTTTCTTTAGTGGTGCTGGGATGGATCTCGGGGCCTCATGCATGCTAGGCAAGCGCTCTATCATGAGCTACATGCCTGCCTAGTATAATACCATCAATTCAGGTTCAGGCTTCATTTGGCTTTCACCGCTTTATGCACATGTTTCAAATGATGTCTTACTTTTAACCAAATGAACCTTTTGTTTCATGTAAGAATATGTTTCAGGCACTGTAATGGACCCAGTGAGATTTCCAGATGGATGCATGGCTCTATCTCTGGTGTTTCCTCCGTATGTATTTCCTCCTCTGAAAGCCAATCACATTACCTTACTTCTATTTTTTTCCTCTTCTTTTCTTCATCCAAAGGCATTCAAGCAACATTCAACCTTTAGCTCACACATATCGAGACATAATCTTCCCCTCGCCCAGCCACTTTAGCTCAAAGTTCATCAAATCAGACACAGAGAGCAATCTCCTCCTCCCACCGAAAGTCCTACACCAACTAAATACAAAATCCATAAGCATGAATTCTTCAGAACGTAGGCAGAGGTTCTTCTCCCTCTTACCTAGTGGCCTCATAATCCTTAGGAGGAGAGCAGCTCCTCTCTGTTGGGTTTTAGTTTTCACTGTTAGCAAAATGCCATGATCTGGAGGGAATCCTTCGCCCTGTATTTGCATGGAAATCTCTTGCCATGGAAAACACTGCTGTAAAATTGCACAGGGGTGTTGAAAGGACTGTGAAATCCCTGAGATGGCCCACCTCATTGCCCAGAAGCCTTCTTCTGGCAGTGCACGAAGTGGTGCTACTGCTGGTTCTGAACTGGCACTGTTCTCTTTCGTTCTTCTTAAAAAGTGGGTTGAACATCTAACATTGGTGCAGGGATTCCTGACATTCGTCAGAAGTAGAAATCTACGTGGGGGACTGAGAGAGTCACAAAATCTTTGTTTTAGTTTGGACTCATTGAAAAACTGGAGTGAAATTTAAAAAAATTTTTTTCTCTTATGTGGTCGTAGAGGTTTCCTCTTATGAGCTGAGAATTTTACCAGGATGGGATGTATGAGGAGAAATGATTCTTGGAGTTTTGTTCTTGTGCTTTATTTTGCTTATAGGTGGGAGTAGGAATCTTCTAGTTTTGTTCTGAGTGTTCATGCATCCCTTTATTGCAGTCAAAGCCCGATATCTGATTTGTGTTCTTAGGGATGAGTTGTAAAGTTTTTGTTTTCATTATGGTCCGCAGAGAAACAAGCTTGCCTTTGTGTGCAGGCATCCATTCCTCAGCCTCAGGGAGGTGGGTTCTCTGCCGTCCAGAAACACCAGTGTCTATGCACAATTTCAGATCAGAAGAGTGTCGCTTTAGTGTCTAGGCTCATCTTTCAGGGTCTCCTGTTACGATAACACACAGCAGTCAGAGCCCGCTGCTGAAAAGCGAAGGAAATTTCTCTCGGTTCACTTTCCCAGGTGACTGCATTTCAAACACATCAAAAGGCAATGGAACGGCAGGAGCTAGGTGCACTAATTCCTCACTGGTGGATGATACTGGTGCATTGATTGGAGACTCGGGCACTCTTCATAAAACCATTGTTTAAACTAGAAAATAAGTTACCAGCTACAGCTTCAGATATTGGATGAAGTCTGACCCTAAAGGTTAAAGGAGAGGTGATTCTTGTGATAAAATATGGCCAGTTCTTCGAGCTGGAACACATCCAAATCTCAGTCAGCGTTTTGATTAAAATTCTTCCTTCTACCAAACACCGCCTGAGTGTTCTACCTTAGGTCAGACTGTGTTTTATTCCAGGTGCCCAGTCCTGATGTTTTCCTACCAGTCCAGAAGTGACGGGCAAGATCATCACCTAATACTATGTGTCACAGGCTGTGAATAGGGCTCCACCCAGGCCACGGGATGCAGAGAAGGCCTTGGAGATTCAGGTCCCTTCCAGGGAGGGCTGAGATGGACAGGAGGCATGCAACGCTGTTTCTGAGATGAAGAATGCCATAGCCTAGATCTTGAAGGTCAAGGGGGAGTTAACCACCAGGGTACGAATAAAGAAGGGCCTTAGAGACAGGGGAAGCTCGCGGTGTGGGCAGGAGGAGCAGGGGTGGAATGGAGGAGCTCGGCGGTGCAGAACAGAGGAGCAGCTTTGTGGTGTGGTGGGGTAATGCGAGAAGAGATGCAAAGCTGGGGAAGGGCGTTCCTCATCGTGTGCGTCTGCTTCTAGTTACTGTACCAAACACCGAGAAAGTCAACTGACCACCAGCAGAGGTTTGCTTTGGCTCACAGTTTTGGAGGTATTGGTCCATGGTGGCTTGTTCTCATTGCTTTGGGGCCTTTGGTGAGGCAGCATATCATGGTGGCAGTGCATGGTGGGGCAAAACTATTTAACTAATGGTCAGGAGGGGCGGTGGAAAGAACGAATGAAAAGAAAAGAAAAAAGGAAGAAAACAGGATCCCACCATCCTTTTTGAGGGAACATCCTCAGTGATTCAAAGAACAGGCCACAACCTCCCACCTTTCCACCACCTCCTAGTAGCACCAAAGTGGAAGCCAAGTCTAACAGAGGGGTCTCAGAATCCAGACCACAGCGCTTACGAAGAGCTGGCCAGAGGATTTTAACGTGTGCTTTCTGTAGGCAGTGCAGAAAGCTTTGCACACACATGGTACAGGTTAATGCATGGTTTCACTACACAGGACACTCTAGCTTTTGCATTTTAGTCCACCTGATGCAAAAGCAAGTCAGCAAAGTGGCCTTGAACCTAATCCTGAGAAATTATTTGTCAAAGCAAGTTGACAACTGGACTTGGTTAACTATTTCAAAAGAAGAGTCATAAATTAGGATGTTTCTAGAAAGTTTTTTTATATTCCCTTGTGCAGCAGAACTCACTCCACTAGCTCTCCAATCACCGTTGCCATCTTCAACAAAGTAAATCAGCAAAACTCGCACCCTGCCCAACATCTGTTGAATTATTTCCAGAAATAGCCTCGCCTTACAGTTTACCCTGTATTCTAAACTATGTTCATTTCTGTTGTCTTCTGGGGAAGTAATTGTCTATAAAGTATTTATTTTCTTGGTGCAATGACCCTTATAATATGATGTTTCAATAATTAATGTGATATTATTAGCTCAAATGCAGAGATAAAAGAAATGCAATATAAAATTAATAGTGAAAGTTGAAGTGTTTTAGGTAACTGTTAGAGTTCATTTTGTAGAACATTAAAATTCTTGAAAAATTAGTATATGAGGAGATTAAATGCAAACTATAACAATACAGGTGGCATGATAAGAGACATATAGAAAAGAACAATTTCATTATTTCCTTTTAGGATTCATTTTAAAGTGAGAGAGTCCAATTTTCTTTGTTTTATCTTCTCCCTTATGCAGGGTATAAAATTCTTGCTTACCCTGGATAGTTCCATTATAATTTTGTTACACTGGGGTCCTAGATTATTTACTACTCTTGGTTCCAGATATTTCACTTCTTAGTGAGAAGCTACTATTAATGGTTGCATTAAAATAATCTGGGTATGATGGGATAGACCTCTGCTTCATACTTCCTGCCTCTGATAGGGACTTACCAGGTAAATGTGACACACATGGTTAAAAAATAACAATCCTACTTTCACACATACATGGTGTGATTAAAAATATATGGTGAATGATTAGAATTAAAAAATATGTGTCACAAATAAACATATTGTCATTAACTCTCCTCAAAGTATTGCCCATGGCTTTGAATACCTTATCGATCATTCCTTCCACTTTCTGAAGCAGTTCTGGAAGTCTTCTTTCTTGAGGGTCTTTAGTTATACTTTGTGGCTGCTTTAATGTCCCAAATTGATTCAATGCATTGCCTTTCATGGTTCCTTTGACTTTGGGGAAGAGCCAGAAGTTACACAGTGCTGGACCCAGTGAACATGAGAACACACCACAGTGTTTTTACTTGACAGAAATTGCTGTAAACATTTGATCAGTGGGTGTGTTAAAAATACGATAAATGTTTGAATTAAGACATTTATTGCAGTAAAAGATGCATTATCATTGGTCCCCCTCAAAATATTTCCCCCTGCTTCAAACACACTTATCCCACTGTTCTTGGCAATGTTTCTTTGCTGTAATAATTTTCTTTTTGTGGTACCAGGGATCAAACTCACGGTCTTGCACTTGCCAAGCAGGCTCTTATGCCACTGAGCTAAATCCCCAGCACTGTAGTAATGTCTTAAAATTTTAAACATCCACCATATCTTTTTAAAATCTCCTGTATTTACATCTGAAAAGTAAGAACAAGTCTCTTTTCCTGACTTTTTCCAGATGTAAGAAAAATGCCTCCTCTTGTGGAACACATGCTGGGCTCCTATCAATTAATGCACAATATCCTTAGAAGCAAAGCAGTAAAGACAGCGCCTTTTGATTCTGAGCAGGAGAAGCATTTGATGATGTGTCCCAGGGACCATTTGGCATTTGCAGTCTGAAGGGCTGCAGTCTGCTGAGGTTGCAAGATGCATGCCCACCCTGGGCTCTCCATCTTCAGAGTCCAAGGCAGCATGGGAAATTGTTAACTGTACGTGAAGTATAGGGAAGAAACAGGGGGAGCTAATCTGTCCAGTCTGAAAGGTGTGGCCATCTTTATTATCCATTCTACAGGGCAAACCTGTGGCTACTTAGAGTTGTTCTTGGTACGTGTAAGGGAACTGGCTCTAAGGCATCCCCCCATGGATGCCCGAATCCATAGATGCTCAAGTTCCATACATAAAATGGCATACTATTTGCATATAATCTATGCACAGCCTCCCATACAGATTAAATGCTCTCTGTATTGCATATAATACCTCATACAATATAAACGCTATATCAATGTTTGTTCTGCTGTACGGTTTAGGGAACAGCGACTAGAAAAAAAGTCTATATTTTTTCTGAATATTTTTGATCTGCAGTGGGTAGATGGTTCGGCCACTGCTACATGCCAAACTCTCAGTGATATTTCAGAAAATTTTCAGTCAGTAGGAAAGAAGACAAGAAGAAAAGGACAGACTAAGAGACTTATGCCAGTTATTATTACTTTTTTTTAACAACAGACTTTATTTTTTAGAGTAGATTTATTTATTTATTTATTTATTTATTTATACTAGGAATTAAACTCACAACCTCACTGCCAGTCGGGAGCTGTGCTGCTGAGCCTTATCCTTGGCCTCTAGAGTAGTTTTAGGTTCTCAAAAAAACTTGATTTAATTTGTATCTCCCAAATAACCAGTGATGTTGAACATCTTTTCATATATTTATTTGTCATTTGTATTTCCTCATCTGAGTCATGTGTATCCATCTCAGATGCCCATTTTTGGATTGGGTCTTTAAATCTGGCAGGTCTGATATTTTTCAATTGTTTATATGCTTTAGATATAAGTCCTTACCTGAAGGACAACTGGCTGAAATTTTTTGGCATTCTGTGGGCTGTCTTTTCACTCTATTTGTAATTTTTTTTCTGTGCAGAAGCTTTTTAAAAAGATGAGACCTCATTGCTGATTCCTTATTATTGCCTATACATTCAGGGTTTTGCTCATGAAATCTTTGCATACAACCTTGCCTGTATCTATGTCCTTAAGAGTTCTGCCTATACTCTCTTCTAGCACATTTTTTTTAATATTTAGATCTTTGGTCTACTTTGATTTTAATTTAGCGCATGGTGATAGACATAGGTTTAGTTTCAGTCTTTGGCATATGAAAAGCCAGTTTTTTCCAGCACCATTTATAAAAGAGGCTGTCTTTCTTCCAGTAAACATATTTGGCTCCTTTGTTAAAGATACGGTAGTTGAGTGTGTTTGCAGGTGTTTCTGAATCTTCTACTCTGTTTCATGGATCCTCAGGTCTGTTTTATTTTGCCAGTACATGCTGTTTTTATCACAGTAGCACTGTAGTATAATTTTGAGTCAAGGGATTGTGATGCCTCCTGCGTTGCCTTTGCTGCCAAGAATTTTTTTGCTCTCCTAGATTTCTATTGGTTCCAAATGAATTTCAGGACTGTTTTCTCTGCTTCTGGAGATATATTTAATGGTATTTTGATTGGGATTGTGTTAAATCTGTATAACAATTTTGGGAGTATGGTTGTTTTCACTATGTTGGTTCTTCCTACCCTAAGAGCAAGGAGTATCTTCCATTTTCTGAGTTCCTCTTTGTCTCCTTTAGTGTGCTATAATTTTCAATGTATAGATCTTTTACTTCCTTTGTTAGACCAATTCCTAAGTATTTCACTTTTTGCAATGTTATCATGAAAGATATGGTTTCCCGAATTTCTCTCTCAGTGAGTTCGTTGTTTGTGTACAGGAATGCTATTGATTTTTGAGCATAGATTTTATATGCAACTACCCTACTGAATTTGGTTACTAAATCTGTGAGTCTTTTGGTAGAGTTTTTGGGGCCTTCTATGTAGCCTATCATGTCATCTGCAAATAATGATAATTGAACTTCTTCCTTTCCTATCTCTATTCCTCTTATTTCTTTTTCTTGTCTAATTGCTCTGGCTAATGTTTCCAGAACTATATTGAATGGAGACAGTGGACATCCTTGCTTTATTCCATATTTTAGAGTGAAAGCTACCAGTTTTTGACCATTTAGTAAAATGTTGGCTGTTGGTTTGTCATAGATGGCTTTCATCAGATTGAGGTAAAGACAATCTATTCCAACTTTCTGTAGAGTATTTTTTTTTTATCTTGAGTGGATGTTGGACTTTGTCAAATGCTTTTTCTGCACTATTGAAATGATCATGTGATTTTTGTCTTTGACTCTGTTAATATGGTTTATTATATTTATGGATATGTGTATGTTAAACCATCCCTGCATGCTTGGGATGACTCCTACATGGCCATGGTGAATGATGTTCTTGATTATTTGCTACCTTCTGTTTGCCAGTATCTTATTGAAGATATGTGTGTCTGTTTTCATTAAGGAAATTGGTTTGTAAGGGTTTTCATTGTTGTTGTTGTTTGGTTAGGTCCTTCTCTGGTTTTGGTATCTGGGTAATACTTACCACCAGGAATGATTTTGGAAGTATTGCTTTCCTTTCAATCTCATTAAAGAATTTCAGCATTAGTAGAATTAGATTTTCGTAGAATTCAAGAGTTAATCTATCAGGACATGCATGGATTTTTCTTTGTTGGTAAGTTTTTAATTACATTTTCAATTTCATTGACTGATATTGGGTTAGTTAGAGCTTTTATATCTTCTTGATTCAGTTTTGATAATTTTTATATGTTCCATTTCTTCTGTGTTCCATCTTATTAGAGTTCAGTTTCACGAAGCAGTGATTGATGACCTTCTGAATTTCTGGAGGGTCCATTATGATCTCAACCTTTTTGTTCCTAATTGCTTAACTTAAAGTCTTTTCTTTCATTTTTTTTATAAGATTGGCTAAGGGTTTATTGATTTCACTTAATCTTTCAAAGAATCAACTCTTTGATTTCTTGATTCCTTGTATTGTTTTCTTAGTCTCAACTGCATTAATTTCTGCCCTTACAATTTTTTCTCTTGTACAAGGTTTGGGTTTGATTTGTTTTTTTTTTTTCTAGAAGTTTGAGGTTGGTTGAACATTAAATTGTTAAATTGAGCTCATTCAGTTTCCCTAATGTGAGAATCCACCATTATAAATTTCCCTTGTAGGGCTGCTTTTATTGTATCCCCATTATTGTTTAACTGTAGATACTGTTTAACTTCTTTTTAAAGTTTCTTCAGTGACCCATTGGTTGTTCAGGAGGGTACTGTTTAATTTCCATGTGTTTTATGTAGATTCCTTTTGCTGTAGGTTTGCATTTTCTTTGCACTAGAATCAGATAATATACATAGGATAATTTCAATTTCTCTGAATTTACTTAAGCATGTCCTATGGGCTAGTACATGGTTTATTTTGAAGAACATCTCATATGCAGCCAATTAGAATGTGTATTCTGATGTGGTAGTGTAGAACATTCCATAGACATCTATTAAGTCCATTTGTTCACAGGTTTGGTTTAGTTCTGATATTTATTCATTGAGTTATTGTCTAGTTGAGATCAATTGAGATCTAGTTGAGATCTAATTGTGATAGTGCAGTATTAAGGTCCTCTATTACAATTGTTATTGCTTATTTGATTTTTTATGTCTGTTAATATTTGTTCTATGTAGTTGGGTACAGTGCATCAGTATTTGGCATATATGTGTTTATAGTTGTTTCTTCTTGGAATTTTTCCTTAACAAGCATTTAGTGACCTTCTTTGTCCCTTTTGATCAGTCTTGGCTTGAAGTTCACATTGTCTGCAAATAGAATAGCTACCCCTGTTTTTTTCTGGGTTCCTGATGCATGGAGTATTTTTTTTTCCATCATTTGACTTTCAGCCCATAAGCTTCCTTTCAAGACAGATGTGTTTCTTATATACAGCATATTGTTGGATCCTGTTTCTTGATCCATTCTGCCAATCTATTTCTCTTAATTGATGAATTGAGGCCCTTTACATTGATGGTTAAAACAAATATGTATTGGGTTAATTTTGTAATGTTATTTTCCTGTTTTGGTTCCCTGATTTTCCCCCTTAATTGCTTGCTCTGCCTGGTGGTTTTTCTCTGTTGTTTTTCTGGGAATTGTGGTAATTTTTCTCTCTGTCTAGTATGTCTTTCTCTTTCTAGGGCTCCATCTATTCATTCTCCCTTCCCTCTAATCATTGGTAACCTCTGGTCTTTGTATTTACTCTGTAGTGTTCCCTTTCCCAGAATGTCATGTAGTTGGACTCATACAATACATAACCTTTTAAGACTGGGTTCTTTCACTTCATATTATATATTTAACTTTCCTCAATGTCTTTTCATGGTTTGGTAGTTCATTTTTTAAAGCTCCGAATACTAATTCCAGTGACTGATTATACCACAGATTTTTCTGTGCATTCCCCTCCTGAAGATCTCTTGGTCATTCCTAAGTTTTGACAGTTAAGAATAACACTACATAAACATCCATGTGCTGGTTTTTGTGTGAACATAAACTTTCAACTTCCTTGGGTAACATCCTAGAGAGTGACAGCTAGATTATGTAGTAAGACTTCATTTAGTTTTGTGAAACACGACAAACGGTCTTCCCAAGTGATCATAGTATTTTACATTCCACTAACAGCAGATGAGAGTTCCTGTAGCTCCATATCCTTGTATTTGCAATTTGCAATGTTTTGGATTTTGATCATTTTAACAGTTAGATAGTGAGGACTACTACTCGCCTTGCTCTGATGACATGTGATGTGAGCATTTTTTCACATGGCTATTGTCATTTATATATCTTCTTTGGAGACGTGTCTTGCTCATTGTATAGCTGGCTTGGTTTCTTATTGTTGAATTTTATATATTTTTGGATAATAAACTTGTATCAGACAGGTGCTTTGAAAATATTTTCTCCCAGTCTGTGGCTTTCTGCTCTGTTGACAGTAACTTTCAGAAAAGAGCAATTTAATTTTAGTGAAGTCCAGTTTTTCTTTCATGGATCCTACCGTTTTTACTGTAGCAAAAAGTCTTCATCAAACCCAAGCTCATCTAGATTTCCCCTTATGTTGCACTGTAGTTTTGTGTTTAATATTTAGGTTTGTGATAAATTTTTGTGAAGGGTGTAAAGTCTATGTTTAAATTTGGTTTTTGTTTGTTTCCTTCCTTGCTTTTGAGTGTGAAAGTGGTAGTTCTGAGATCATTTGTTGAAATAACTACCTTTCTCTACCTATTGCCTTTCCTTTTTGTCAAAGATCAGTTGACTGTACTTGTATGTGTCTGTTTCTAGTTTCAATATTATGTTGACATATTTGTCAATTCTTTTGTCTGTATCATATTTTTGATTACTGTAGCTTTACACTGTCTGGATGTCAGGAGATATCAACTTACCAACTTTGTTCCGTAATATTTTGTTGACTAGTTTGGGTACTTTGTTACTCTTCATAAACTTTAGAATTAGTGTCTCAGTTTACACAAAATAACTTGCTAGAATTTTGACTGGGATTGAATTGAATCCACAAATAAACTTGGGGAAGAACTGACATCTTGATAATGTTGAGTCTTTTTATTTGTGGACCTGGAATATCCCTCCATTAATTTAGCTCTCTGATTTCTTTCATTCAGGTTTTGAAGTGTTCATCATGTAGATATATTAGATTTATACTTAAATACTTCCCTTTTTGGGTGCTAATGTAAATAGGATTGTGCTTTTAATTTAAAATTCCACTCATTCACCAATGGTATATTAAAAAGGGATGTGTTGCATATTAACCTTGCACCCTCATACCTTGTTTCTCAGTTCCTGGAAGTTTTTAAAAATTGATTCTTTCAGACATTTTTTTACAAAGATAGTCATACCATATGCAAACAATGATAGATTTATTTTTTTCTCCCCAGTCTGTATACTTTTATTTCCCCTTTTTATGTCGTTGTATTAACTAGGGCTTTTATGTCGTTGTATTAACTAGGGCTTTCAGTACAATGTTTAAAAGCAGTAGTAAGAAGGGACATGCTTCTCTTCTTCCTAATCTTGTAGGAAAGCTTTGAGTTTCTCATTGCTAAGTACAATGTTCACTGTAGGTTTCTGTAGATATTCTTCATTGAGTTAAGGGTATTTCTTCCATTCCTAGTTTACTGAGTTTTAAAAAAAAATTATGAATGGGTGCTGGATTTTGTTGAATTCTTCCTATGCATCTATTAATATGTTTTTTTGTGCTCCAGCTGTCTTTTAAGAAAATTTCCATGAATTGCTCATCATATTTTAATTTGCATCACCTTAGGCAGAATTTAGTCATGGGACTAAATCTAGCTGCAAGGGAGGCTGGAGAACTTGGTCACGACTATGATGGACAAAGATTAAAATGAAGAATTTTACTGCTCTGAAAGAGAAAAGTCCAAAAAAAGCAGTTCTCACCACACAGCATTCAGCAAATGCATACTACTTTCCAATAACCCCATAGGCTGAGTGGCTCAGTTAGGAAACACACTGCAACTGTGCTTTTTAAATATTCCAGAGAGGAAACCTTAAAACAAGACTGAATTCATATGCCTGGAGAATACCTTACACAATCATAGTTTTTCCTAAGATCTCTTTTTTCATTTGAAGGTTCATATGAAATTTGAAACTATTCTGTAATATTTATGTATTTGCTTAAAACATAAATTATATTAAAGGTAATTATTATAGAAAAAAGGATACCTTAAGAAAATACCCTTATTTTTCCTTTGACTGCACATACACATATCCTGATTTGAGTACAGGGTGTTTCTTAAATCTTGGATGGATCAGCTAACCAAAAGGCATTTGTATTTTAACACAGCCTTCCCAGTTCTAGGGAAATATTTTTCTTTTGGTGGCATTCAAGTGATTAAGAAGGTATTGTAGACATAAGGCTCTCAATCTTCCATCCCCACTTCCTAGATAGACACATAAGGGGATGAATTTTGTGTTTCTAAGATTGGTCCAGGTTTTGATAGAGAAGATTTTACTTTTTAAATTCATTGTTTTTAAAAGATGCTGAAGCAAATTAAAGTTGGGAGGGGGTAGGTCTGGAAACCACGTGTTCTTTATGTGCTATTCATGTCAATATTTAGAATTCCAGTGTCGATCATTTGGAACTTCAGTGCATGAGCCATACATCTCTTGCATCAATCCAGTAATTATTATCACAATTAGCAACAAGTCGTCCTAGCAAGGAAATTGCTACAACAGTCATAGGATGACATGACACTGTGCACTTATAAGGAGACAACCTTAGGTCTTGAAGACTTTAGTTTCCATTAAAATCTTGCAGATACAATGTAGAAAAATCTATGAAGAATTCTGAATGAAGGTGGGAAAGAACTCATTCATTCATTCACAAGGTCTTTATTGGGTGACTGAACATGCCTCCCTCGCACTGGACACTGAGCATATATTGGTGACCAAAAATAAAATGTCAACGCAGGCATAAACCAAACACTTGCAACAAAATTTAATTAATCCAGTGTAACCAGTGCAGTAAAGGAAAAAGTACGTAATAAAAATGTCTACTCTGCTAGGTAAGCCAGACTTTTCAAAGACAAGTCATATCCATAGGGGGACAAGCTTGGAGACTAGTATTTTTGGACTAATTGGATTGCCCAGGAGATATTTTGTTTGCTTTTTGAGACAGGTTCTTAGTATGTAGTTCAGGCTGGACTTGAGCTTCTTATGTGGCCCAGGGTGGCCTCAAACTCACGTCAATCCTCCTGCTTTTGCTTCCCAAATGCTGGGATTATAGTTAGGTGCCACCAAGTCTGCTGAGATGGTTTTTAAGGTTAAAAATACCTTGTGATTTTTAAGAAAAGGAAAGACATGCAAGTATGATTCCTTGAGGACTCATTGAAGCATTTAGGTAGAGAAAAGCAGCAATTAAATTTGCTTTGTCAAAGGGCCTGGAGGTTGGTGACCTGGG
Source organism: Dolichotis patagonum (assembly GCA_004027295.1). NCBI lineage: Eukaryota > Metazoa > Chordata > Mammalia > Rodentia > Caviidae > Dolichotis > Dolichotis patagonum. Next base: position 9,149 of record PVJX010013015.1, on the reverse strand, counting down.
TTTGAGAACAGCAGCAGAACTTGGCCCATTATGGAGGCTGGAAGTCCAGGGAAACAGCTGTAAATGGATGGAGATAGGTGATGTCAGATGAGTGGTGACAGGTCCTGCAAGTAGATGTGCTGAGGAGGTGCTAGTGGGGAGCAGATGGGAGATAGCAACTTCAAGATTGTTACAAGAAAATTGGGGTAGATGGTAATGCTGTATACTGAAGCAGAGAATACAAAAGAGGAGGAGCAAAAGCAGAATCGAGGGAAGCTTGTGATAGTGTGCAGTTTCAGAGATCAGTGAATCTAAATTTCACTTTGGCAGATGCTTGGAGCCAGAAATAAGAAATAATTCCACGTAAGTCCTTTCTCCTTGAGGAGCGGCAGCTTTTAAGATGTGCAATATCTTGGGTCTTCCCTGCCCTATTAAATCAGCATATACATTCAATAAGTTCCCTAAGATTTGTATACATAAAATTGGAAAAACACTGTATCAGGAAATTAATAAGCTGCATAGTAGAGTTAGCACTAAGTTAAACATAGATTCAAGGTAAGTTGTTTTTCTTAAACATTTTCTGTATATATGGGTTAGGAATGATACCCAAGTTGAAAAAGTAACTGTAGGACTGCCATACTTTGGAGACAATTTATTCCATGGACAAAAGTATATTAAGAAAGAGAGTAAAGAAGGAAGGAAAGAAGGAAAAGAAGAAAGGAAGGAAGGGAGGAAGAAAAAAGAAGGAAAGAGAGACAAAGGAAGGAAGGAAGGAAGGAAGGAAAAAAGAGAAATAAAGAAGGAAAGAAAGAGATGAAAGGAAGAAAGAACCCTCAGACTGTATACGTTTAATGTCTTCCTAACAGTTTGGAAAATGGGTTGAGAAAGAGCTGGCCACGTCAATTTGGCTTACATATTGTAGGCACATGCTTCAGTATAGTCTTTGAAAAGGAATCAAGACTCCCAAATAACTTTTTCTTACATGAGTTTCTTCTTAAGGAAAGGACATTGGTAATGATTATGAATTTATAAATGTTACTTTAAAAAAAGGAAAAGGAAAGGAAAGAAGAATTGTGCTATAAAAACTTCACAGCAAGATGTTTCTTTTGTTTGTTTTTGTTATTTATTAAGCGCTGCTGGGTGGGCATTCCAGCTGAACCCCATGCCGTTGCCAGTGTGTCTGCCATATTACTGCTGCCCAAGCGTCAAATCTCAGTACAGGTGCAGAGCTGGGAACTGGCAGGTGATAGTGTACCTTATCTGTTCTGGATAACAAACTCTTCCCAAACTTAATGACCTCACACTTCTTGTCTCACAGTTTCAGTAGATCATGAATCTGGGTTTGATTGAACTGGTTGTCTCTGATTTAAAGTCTTCGTGAGGTTCCATCACAGACCACTTGGGTCTGTGGTACCATCTCAAGGTTCAACTTAGGGTCTCAGGCTGCTTCCAGGTTCAGCCATGCGGTTGCTGGCAAAGCGCAGGCCATTGCCATGGAGTCTCTCCAAACCCAGAGTGAGCAATCCAAGAGAAAGAGAGTGTGTGCCTTGGGCAGGAGCTGCAGTCTTTTTATAACCTAACCCCTCATCCCTCTGACATAATCTACTTTTTTGAAGCAAGTAACCAAATTTGCCCCATATTCGAGGGAGAGGGGATGACACAAAGATGTGGATACTTACAAGTGGGAACTAGGAAGTTCATCTGAGAGTCTGCCTTTGACACTATTATTTCCTTCTTCATTTCTGCTCTTATCAGAGTGAAACAATATTTAACAGCCACTTTTTACGAACTTTTCTCAGACCAGCCTAGAGCACTGGATTGTACTCCAATATTCAGAGCAGACACTTTGTAATCTATCTTTGATGGTAATACCAGATAATACCAGAAATCCTCTTGAGATGAGCACTAAGTGGATGTGGATGCAGGGAGGGGAGGGGCACACAGCAGGCCCCTCGGTAGCTTCTCATACTCCGTGATCCTGCCCGCCACAAGGCCGTTCCTTGTTCCTCTCTTCCCTCCTTTCTGCCTCCACATGGGGGGAAAGTCTATACTCAGCAGGGCTTCTTCTTGCCTCAGACCACAGCCTACACTTCCGAAGGTCCAGCTTGGGCCTCGCCAGCTCTGTGGTAGGCCTTGTTCCTCTCTTGCCCGCATGCCCCTTGCTCTTGCTGACTGTGAGTCTGACCTGTGTCAGGCCCTGGGTAGGTGAGAAGGACACTACTGTAAGCTAAAGAGACCTGTCCTCTGCCTTCCAGGGTCTCACTGTCATTCAGAGAGATAGATACTACCCAAAACGCCACACAAAAAATTGTGCCATTGGAACAAAGTGGCCTAGTGGTGGGGACTCCAAAACTCATCCAGGTTTGGGCACAGACACGGAGGAAGAGACGTTTATTATAGAGTTTTGAGAGAGGAGCAGAGTTAGTTGGGTAGAAGGATGCCCGAGATAAGAGGGCTGTGGACCTGAATGAGGAGGGAAGGAACTCCTGCAAGGCCGGAAGGAGACCTGAGGAGAGCCCCACCTGAGACGCAGACCCGCTCCAACGCAGACACGTAAGCAAACCACCTAGTGCGTGTTCCAAGGGACAGAGATGGGAGATCAGAGACACCCACAGCTCAAGGTGGCTTGGGAGTAGAGGAAGGAACGCCAGCTTAAGGAGTGAGCCAGAGTGTGGCAGACCTCAGACGCGTGGGAACCTCCAGAAATGAGGCAAAACTTGGGAAGGGAACTGGGCTGAATCTTCACCTGTGTTCCTCCCCATCCCTTTCCTCTGCCCTCTCGGGCTCGCGCCTTCACTTTTCTCCTCTGCACCAGCACCTAAGTTGTCATGTTCATATACCTCGCTCTGAGGTTCCCAGGACACTTCTGCTCACCCTTGCTCTTCTCTCTCTGCTCTTCACTTTGCTCCAAGCTGGGCTCTGCTCATCAACTTCCTGCTGCAGTCTTTTTTCTGCTCTCCGAACAGACCAAACTTGATTCCAGCCTAGGGCCTTTACACTTGGTGTCCTCCTGCCTGGGCTGCTCTGGTCTCTTCTCCAAGGGCCACCATCTCAGAGCAAAACCTGGGTCACTTGTGGGATGTTGTGCAAAGTGAAAGCACAAGTCCCCTATTTAAAAAGCATCTGGTTCTTTCCTTCTGCAGTCTTCCTCTTGCCTGTGATGGTGATTTTGCCTTGCAAATGAGCGCCCGGGAGAGTTTGGGACAAATGTTGACATTTGTAAACTCCCTGGGCTTCACTCCTCCTGCCCTGGCATCGAAGCCTTGGTCAGACTAAGAAGACAGCAGAAAGTGCTGGCAGGTGCAGGCAGCAGGTGACCAAGCACTCATCCCGGGGCATCCGGGAGTGGGGCCACTGTCCCGTCGGATGCCACTTGTAAAACACATTAAAAGACAAAATGGTAACAAATTCAAAGTATTCATCTCCAAGGGCAGGACCCCTTTTGGGCACAGAGCCTTATGTGATCGCACTGGCTACGCTCCTGAGAAGCCAGCCCTGTCTCAGGATCTGATTTAACCCCTGTCTCCAAAGAGGTCTCCTCCTGTCACCCTGCACAAGTCCCACCCTATTACCCTGCCCCTTTTCCGTGTGCCTCGGAGCAACGCTATAGTTTGAAAGTCTCCCTTTAATCTGTTGTCTGCTGTCTGCCTCCATCAGGAGAATGTAAACTTCACGCAAGCTTGTCCTAATTATCTCCACGCCTGGCGTAAAAGCTGGTATGTGTAGACCGTCAATAAATATTTGTTGAATGAATAAATAAATGTAAATGGGAATTTATTGGGCACAACTTTAAGTAAACCTACTGTCTCATGGAAACTGGCATCGGGACACAACTTTTTCAGCTAATGGCTTTTCTATCCTGAATTTGGGGTGACCAGTCCAAATCTGGATGCTCCTGTTCGTGTCAAGCAATCTAACAGTAAGTTCTAGGCTCCCTTGGGCCTGGGAACTTGTCCCTGGTTGCTCCGGACCCTGGGAGTTTTATCTCTCAGTAGCCTTCTGCGCTGTATCGTTGCATGATTCTTTGAGCTGAGTCGTGGGAGTGTAGGAGGCCTGGACTCCCAGATACCCATTCCCCCATGGTTCACCAGTGGCCCAACTCCTTGGAACTCTTTCCCTCCTCCTCTGCCTTTCTGCTTGCCCCGGGCATCCAGCCAGCTTACAGTGATGACAGTGACCTCCCATGGAGCCGAGCAATTGCTACTGGCCTGCAGTTAGAGTGCGTTTTTGGAAAGCCCCAGGGATGAGATCTCTTGTTCCCAGGAGTGGATTTGGGCAGCGTTCCATCAGTGAATTCTAACGAGCTTGCACAGTCTAGATTTTAAATTTACATATATAGCATTAAACGCATTCATTACGCACGACAAAGAGGCCATGGGCAGAGCAGAGGCCGGAAGCATTTACAGTTAGCAGCACCTTTTCACCAAAGACTGACGCAGTGTGAGGTCCATGCTAGGATGGCGGGGGCAGGTTGCAAATGGCCCTAAACTGCTCTGTTGCAGCAATGTAGCAAACTAACACAGACATGAACAATAATCGTCTGATTTTTAAAAAGCCATTTGGGTCTTATGTTTCCTAATAATAAAAGTAGCAATATTTTTGGAAATTTCCCACGTCGTGTTTATGTTGCATGTTTCGATTTGAACTATGGTCAAGCCTTCTTTGGTGACTGCTCCATTTGACAAGACATATGAAGGCAATGCCTATCTCATGCATAAGTATATTCTTTTCTAGTTTGTTGTCTAATTTGTTGTTTCTAATTTGTAATGGAATAAGGGTTCGTGGTTCAAACCACAAACAATTGGGTTTGCTATTTTCTAATTGTTTATTTTCTATTTCTTTAATTTTTATTTTTATCTGCATTTATTTATATTCTTTCTTTGTACTGTGTGTTTCATTTGCTCTTTATTGTAGCTTGGTAAGACAGAAGCTGGGATAATTGAGTTTAAACACTTTGTCTTTTTTTTTTTTTTTTGTGCTGGGAATCGAACATACGACCTCATACTTGCCAGGCAGGCCCTGTGCCACTGAGCTGTATCTCTGGCTCTGTCTCTATTTTAGTAAGTCACTGAAGTGAATTCATTTCTCTGTCAGGACTGTATCGATTGCATACAAATTTTTGACATGTTAAGCTTGTATTTTTAAGGTTGAAAGATTTTTGAGCTCCCCAATTGTTTCTCCCATTTTAAAAATCTGTGTTATGTAGAAATATGTGCTTAATTTCAAATAGTCGGATATTTTCTAGGTGGCTACTTTAAAAACATCTCTTTGTTGCTGATTTCTAATTCGATTACATCGTGGTCAGATTTCTACCCACTAAACTACTGAAACCTGTTTTCTTGCCTCGAATGAAACACACGTTTTTAGTTGGCTGCCTCATCACTTTCTATCTTTACATCTTGCCTCACATTTCTCTCCCCAGTTTAAACTCAGCCTGGAGAATGTGCATGCTCAGAAGAGGAACAAATAACATCAGGGCAGGCCCCAGTTCTGCTGGAAAGATCTGTTTACTTTGCAATTAACAAAGATTGGCAGGCCTCTCCTAAAATGTTTCCTGCGGGGCACAGATTTAAAATACTCTCTTCTGAAATCAGGTGACGAATATAAGAAAAATGTGGTTACTTCTGTTTGTGTTTTTCAGGGAGTTACTTCTCTGCGGGCAGAGGCGCCCACTACATTTCAGCACAATCTGGAGAGCTGGGCTTCTGTCACCCAATATTTCAGTGTCTGTGTCATATCCCAGCGTGAGTCCCAGTTCTCTGGCATTCTCAAGAGTTTCACAATCTTGGATGTGGCAGACACTCAAGAGATTCTGCCTCACTGAATGATGAGCAGATACTGAACATCATCTGGCAGTGCAATCAGAAATGATGGCATTGAGGAGACAGTTCCAGGAGCGGACTTCCCCGTAAGACCCTGCATGGCTGTCTTGCTGTATTGGATACTGCCGAGTCACTCAATTGGTCATTCTTAAACACTGGCACTTTTATGAAAGTGGAACTCCCTCTTTTAAACACCTAACATTTGACCTTAGAATCAAGTTCCAATATTTTAACATAAATTTAAGAGGAAGGGGCCAGGGATTTAGCTCAGTGGCTCAAGCGTTTGCTTGGTAAGCGTGAGGTCGTGAGTTCAATCCCTGGTCCTCCTCCAAAAGCTTAGAAATAAATGTAAGAGGAAGCTTCATTTATGAACAGGAAAAAAAAGAGCAGTATGAAATAAAACTAAAGGCAAATTTGATGGGAGGTTTAAAAAGAGCTAAGTAGATAGCTTTCTCTTTTGGGGATCCTTGATATACGTGGGTTGTATTACAAGAAATGCCTGAAAGACAGTTTTATCCTTGTGATTAAATTTAATCTGGTATGGTGAGCTACGTGCCAATTGCACTGTTATGATTTTGTTTACCAGATCTGAAAACAATGTGTTGATTCAGTAAATTTGGTTTTTGAATGAATCAGCATCATGCAGCCAATGTAACGTGTTGGAAGTCTGTAAGAGTTGTTATTAACTACTCATGTTGGTGTTATGCTGAGCCTAGCACATGACCTTATACATCGTAGGTCCTCACTGGTATCCCTTAGGGTTACCAGATACTTTTGGTGGTGCATGCCTGTAATCCCAGCACTTGGGAGGCTGAGGCAGGAGGATTGCAGTAAATTTGAGGTCAGCCTGGGCTACAAAGTGAGGTCAGGGCCAGCCTGAACTGCAAAGTGAGACACTGTCTCAAAAAGACAAACAACAACAGCAGCAACAACAACAACAACACACACACCACCAAAAAATCTTTTAATAGAGCTGAATTGGGAAACAATAAAGTCTTGCTGTAGTGAATGCTCATTTTTTAAATTAAATTCACATAAACTGAGAATCCATAGCTAAAGAATACTTTTTATTTTTTATTACATCTTTAGGAGTTGTCACTTCTCTCTTATTTTTCTTTGACACCCAACCAGTTACTACGTCCTTGGCACCTCACTGATCCCCATGGCTCTGCTTAGAACGTCATACCCTGTCCTGTGGATGACCTCCCTGATTGACACCTGGGCCTTTTTCCTCTGGGACCCCAATGACAGGGCAGAGTTGGGGTCTGATGGGTGTGTCAGGTCAGGTTCCCAGGAAGGAGACCCTGAGCAGATTGCCAGCAGCAGGTGCGCCGGGGAGAGGAAGGAGAGAGACACTGTGCTGCCGCCACTGCTAACCCTGGTCCCGCTCGCCTCCCCAGACTCCGGACCTGGGAAAGCTTCGGAGTTGTCTAGGGTCAGTGCAAGGACCAGACTTTGGGACTCCCTCCCTGGAGGCAGGCTGCCCCTGGAGAAGGAGCGTCACACGCTACAGGGGCCGGCTTCCTTTGTCAAGAGCAAGTCCCAGGGAGGAACTGAGTTGTGGACCTTTAGAGGGCTGTGAGTGGGGCGAGTATAAAAGTGGAGCCATGGGACGTGGGACGTGGGCCTCGGTACCAGAGAGCGCAGTCCTGTACCCACCGCCACTGTCCAGAGGCAGAGCGCTACCAGTGCATGTGACAGGGGTGCTCAGGGCTGCTAGGGGACCAGCATATGGCGCAAGGGGCCCTGCGACGGGGGAGAAACAGGCTTGGTGTGAGGATGAGGGGATGGAGGCATTGCCTGCCCAGTCAGCAAGATCATCAAAAGTCATGATGTAAAAAATGTGTGAATTTGAAAACTATTAAAAACATTGAAATGGGAAGGGAACTAGGGAGGGGTGAGAGGAAAAGGAAAGAAGAGAAAAGGAAAAAATGGTGAGAAAGGGAGGAAAAAATGGAAGCAAAGTTTTTGTAAATAAGGAGGGGAAGAGGGATTGACCGGAGGGTAGGGGAATGGGGAAAAAACGAATCGAGTTATATCATGTACTGGTACAAATTCCCTATAATACATGTGACCATCATACATCCCTAAAATGTACCAATAAACTTAATTTAAAAAATCAATCAGATGATTTTCTTTTTTCTTTCTTTCTGTTTTTTTTTTTTTAATTGAAGGAAAGGCCATGGCATAGAGAATATAATGGGAACATGTTTTGTTTAAAATGAGGCAAGCAGTCTCGTAGTCAGGTTTCAGATCTTCCACTGAGGTTTCTTAGAAGGAAGAAGCTGTTTCTTGTGCGAAGCTGTGGTCCTTGTCTTTCCATGACTTTCCATTGTGGTTCCCTGGAGCCGTCTCCAAACTATGAAACACTCTGTCCAGGTGCCTTCTCCTTGGGAGGCACAGCTTAACCAACTGCAGGTGGCCTTGCTGCCCCTGCCCTCTGCTTGGGGCCAGCTGCCGCTGCCAGATGTTTGACCTCCTCCCGGAGAGAGCTGGGATCAACCCTTCTGCCCTGGGGCTTTAGCTTTCTGTGTCTTTCTCTGGTCCTGGTCATGGCTCCCAGCTCCCAGGAGAAAGTCAGCTTTGATTATGCCTGGCCCCAGCAACTCCATGAAAAGTCAGCCAGTGCCATAAATTTCATTCTGGATAAGGGTTTTTAAAGGTTAATAAATTAACTTCAGAGCATGGAATTTTATTCTAATTTTTGTTGATTTCTGAGAAAAACATTCCACTCCTGGTTCATACTTGGATCTAGGGGTCTTGATTCTTCTGGCCTCTGGTATCTATTTCTGTCATTTTTATTTGTGATCTGCCTTTTAAATTTTTTTCCTCAAATTGATTTTACCATGTAAAGTAGTTTCTCCACCGGATCATAATCATTTTTCTTCTCTGCCCTTTTCTTCTTCCTCCTTTTAGTTTTATGCCCTCATATTTCTAACTCTCTCCCCTGAACAATTTCCACTTAGTCTTTAGCTCCATAAAAGCTTTCTCTGTCCAATTAGTCCTAAAATGTCCTATGGCCTTACCAAACCACTACAGAGGCAGTGTTCCTGTTGTAGGCAAGAACCTATAGGTGTGCTGAGGCCACCTTTTAAGTTTTGCAAGTCTGCTTTTAGCCTGGTAGATTGAAACATTTCAAAGTCCATTTTGTGCAGAAATTCACGTTGCCTGTTCTGAATGTGATGGTTCCCTCATTACTCTAGGGATGTAAGGTGGACAACCAGCATGGCTGTTGTCAGTCACCACAAATGTGCTGGGAATCCTGCAAGCAGGAGGACCTTTGTCCTAATGGTGTATGCCATGCCCCGATCAATACTATGGATGGATTAGTATTGCATATAGAAAGCT
>PVJX010013014.1:0-48607 GCA_004027295.1 Dolichotis patagonum | reverse complement strand
AATAGTTTTCAGACTTGGTTGAACCTGCAGATGCAGAGACCACTGAAAAGCAGAGATTGTACTGAGATCTGTAAAGGTTTGCTACCTGTGTTTCTCTAGTTCTGCTCCTGATTGCAGCTTATGAGGAAGTAATTACAAAGGAATATTGTATAAGTTGAAGACATGGCAAAGTGGCCTATGAAGCAGGATTTTTTTTTTTACATCAATGTAACTGACTCTAGCTAATTTGAGAACTAGGGGAATTTATAGGAAACATGGGAAAATGTACAGGCTAAACAGAAAAAGATGATACCAAAGTTTGGAAAACCTTTTGCCTAGGGAATCTCTAAGAGCTTGGGCAGTGTCTTGGTATCACTGTTAGGGTGAATGACCCTAGTAGACTTCTGTCCCGTATCATCCTACTCAAGATTAAAGTGTCTCAAAAGACAGTCTAAAGACAGTAGGAGAGGCTTTGCTTAGGAAAGACTGGAAGTTTTGGGCAAGCAATAGTTCCCCAAGGTAGCAATGATGTGTTTTCATGAGAGCAATGGAGAGAGAGGTCAAGCTGGCAAGAAAAACAGATACGCAGGGTTGAGAGGAAGAAGCAGAGATAGAGACTGGTTTTCCTTAAATTCTTTCTACTAGAAGACAAATTTGAGTCCATGATTAGATCGTTAGGTCCTCTTTGGCTCAGTGCCTATTTAAGTGTGTCATGCCTGTGTGCAGCGTTAACAATGTCACTTTTCTAAGGGAGTGTCTCAGTTTAGGCTGCTGGAACAGGATACCGCAGACGACCCGGAATAAACAGCAACTGTTTACTCTTCACAGTTGTAGAGGCTGTGAGGTCCAATATCAAGATGCTGAAGGATCAGCTGTCTGGTGAAGACCCTCTTTTTGATTTGCACATGCTGTTGTCAGCTTTGCATTACTGCAACAGAAGTGTCCTAAGCAATTCACTGGTAAGGAGGAAAATTTATTTGGCTCACAGTTTGGGACTTCAAATCCAAATCAAGACTGCATGGTCCATTGCCTTGACCTGTGATGGTGGTGGCAGATAACGCATGTATGAGTGAGTAGTTACATCAGTAACCAAGAAGTAAGGAGGGAGGGAGGGAGGAGGGGAAGTGGGCAAGAGAGGAAGGAGGAGGGAGGGAGAGAAAGGTGGGGGGGGGGAGACTGAGGTCCCAAAGTCCCTTTCAAGGACACACGTCAAAGGTCTAAGGACCTCCCATGGGAGACCAAGCCTTTCAGGGTCATTCAATACTCAACCTACAGCAGCTGTTTTTTGATTGCATTCTCACATGGGTGAGAACAGAAGGACAAACAATCTATTCTATTTCTTCTTACAAAAGCAGGAACCTATTCATGAAGACTCCACTGCCATGACCTTATTACAAACTTATTATACTTATTACAAACCCTACTTTTTAACCAGCACACTGGAGGCTAAGGTTTCATAGTATAAACATGCAATGGTACATAGAACACAGAAGAACTCTTGAGTGGGGTGCTTGAACCTGAGGCTCTTATAGAGACACTGGGGACTCCACCCTGGTGTGCAGATCCACAGAAGAGTCTTTAGAGCTACATAAGATGCTAGATCTGCCCAAATGACCAGAGCAATTGAAAAGTTAGCCAATTAAGATGACAAGAAAAAGACCTGATTTCATGATGAACAAAGTCCAGACAGACAGTATCTCATCTCATCATAGTATTGGCAGAAGCATGTTGCTATTATTCAAAACACCTTGTCCCTAAGACTTACTATACTCTGGCATTATATAGAATCTTGAACTCAGACATGAGTCCTTTGCAGGTATACTCTAAAGCAGTGGCAGTGAACCTATGACATATATGCCATAGCTGGCTGTTTTTTTTTTTATCATTGAAAGCTCTAAAAGCATTCATCATCATGTCCTAAAGGGAATCCTGCATTGAACGATATAAAATTTGGCATTTTGTGAAATTGGGATCTTGAGTGGAAATTAAGGTCTATAGAAAGTGATGCAGTTCCATCTCTTATACACCTGAGTTTTGCCTGTGATTTGTGCCATCTAAATTCTAGAAAGCCCTTCAGACCCTTTGCTTAGAAGTTTTATGAAATCTAATAAAACAGAAAGAAAATGTCTAATGACTACACTTAAGTCCAATCAGGTTGATAGGTTAACCAGTTCTTCAAATATAGGTGGTTCTCCATTTGCATGATTCTGATACTCTGGAATTTCAATCACCATGGTTTAGTTAAATAACATCTTCCCTTAACAACAGGGATCAAATCATATCAACCATGATTAGTTATCTGATGTGCACTTCCCCCAGTGTCTAAGCCCATCACCATTCTGCAGCCTCAGGTGCACACCACGATCAGTGACTGATCACATCATTTTACTCAGCTTGTCAGTGCTGGGTTTCTGTGTATTCTTTGTTCATGAACAGACATAGTTGTGCTGTCTCCTGTCTCTCACTGATAAATCTGTGTGACATTTGAAGCTGAAAGAGGGAAGAGGGAAGATAAAAATGAAGGTAGAGAAAACAAGCAAGCAAACAAAAAGGGGTGATGACTCTGACTCTGGAAGTGAAACTTGATAGTGGTTGTGACAAAAAAGAGAAGATCACCCAGAGAAAGTGACAGTGGCAAAACTATACCAACCCAAGCCAAACTAGCCAAGCCAAGCAAGCCAAGTTAAGCCAAAACCAAACCAAACCAAACAAACCCAACCTAAACCAAGACAAACTAAAGCAACCCAATCCAATTCAAACCAAGCCAAGCCAAGCCAAGCCAAGCCAAGCCAAGCCAAACCAACCAAAGCAACTCAACCCAAACAAAACCAAGTCAAACCAAACCAAACCAACCCACACCAAACCAAGCCAAGTCAAGCCAAACCAAACCAAAGCAATCCAAGCCAAGCCAAGCCAATCCAAGGAAAAAAAACTAACTCAAGCCAACCAGTCATCTAATCATAAAACAACAATGACACCCCTAAAAAAAACTGCAAATGAAAATAACCCTTCCATATTAAAGCAGCTGTTAAGAGGTATTATAGAACATTTAACCAAAAACAAAATGGTGGAAGTTGACTCAGATGTACAAAAGAGTACAATTCACTATGATGGAGAAAAGATATTTGCTCTGTATCCTGTTACACAGTGAAGAAAAGGCAAGTTCTATTTAATCTAATTGTGATAAGATCTTTAATGTTTTAAGTTATCAAATGCAAAAAAAAATGCTTAAATTTTCTCCTGTCTTCATTTCTCTCCGTATTTGTACTTGATAGTAAGGGATAATTTACTATTTTGATAAAACATTTTAAAGGTCACAAAACCAGAGTCAGGGTCATCACCTTTTCTTGCTTGCTTGCTTGTTACTAAGATGGTTTGTGTGATTTCAATGTGTCTGGTAATTTTTATAGCCTCGCATTACTGTGCCATGAAAGAGTATTTGTGTAGAAATGTTCTTGTACATGCATATTTAAAATCACCCTCAAAATATCTTTATGTAAAAAAACTTCATGCCTAGAAATTCTTATTTTGCAGGGCATGGGCAGTGCACCCCTGTAATGCCAGCATTTGGGAGGCTGAGGCAGGAGAATTGCCACAAGTTTGAGGCTAGCCTGAGGAAGATAGCGAACTCAAGGTGAGTCTGAATTACATAGTGAGACCTTGTCTCAAAAAAAAAATATCATGCTGTTATCAGGTCGAGTTGCCATGAAGTTGGTTTCCCATCCTGTGGACAGAGAAATGAAAAAGTGCTATGAACCTTGTCTTGAGGCCTTGGGAGCCTGAGGTGCAGGGTTCATAAGCACTGTCTCTCCAATAAGCCTTCAGTGTCCTAATGTGTCTCTATCTCTGTTGTTTAGTAGTCCTGTGTGGCTGCCTTGGCTCATTTGTGGTATTGTTAGCACATCATCTCATAAGTGGACCAATGGTCATTGCATGTGATGCTCACAAACCCAGACGCTGCACTCTGGTCATTACTACTCATTTTCCCTGTCATGTTTTACGTGGGATATGCCTTGAGGGACACGAAACAATCAGACACTTATATTAGCAGAGAGGAAAACAGATGTGCTCTTCTTTTATTGTCTCCGGGGTTCTTTTAGATCATCAGGAATGACTACATGAAGTTTGAAAATATTTCACCAAAAATGCTTAATGCAAGGGAAAGTTGTGTTTTCTACACAGGCTGTTTATCAAGGCAACCTTTAGTGTCTTAGATGAAAAGGAAAGTTAAAGCTTTCACATGAAGGTTTTATGGGCACAAAAAACATTTGTGTGTGTGTGTGTGTGTGTGTGTGTGTGTGTGCAAGAACCTCTTTAAATGTGTCTGAAAAGGAAAAAAAATTGGGGAAATAGATATTTGTTAGATAGTTTATCAGTCCTTGTCTTTGGCAACATTGCTAACTTTTATTTTATCATTTTTTCATGAAGAACATGCAATAGGCATATGTGTATGTGTTCTTAACACATTTGAATGTATTCTAGGTAGATGATTCTTTCCTATTTTTCATTTTTAATTCTTTTCATTTCACCCAATTATATACAATTACAATGTATAGGACCCTGTAGACATATTCCCAATGATCTTGTAGCTATTCTACACAATCCTCTATTAAATTGATGTCATTATTTGTTTTAAATCAGAAAAATTGGGATTATTTTTATTTCTATTCTCATGTAATAAAAAACAGATTTATAAGATGTTGCTAAATATGATATCTTTGAGGAGTCCCAACTGACTTATTTGTTTTTAGCTTTTAAAAAATTATGCTACCCTTGTGCAGACTGGCACAGGTCAAGGTGATGGCATTAAATAAATCTACTTATACTTTACAAGGAGTGAGATTTGACCTCAGACCATTTCTAGCTTTTGTGGCAAGACATCATCAAATCTTAAGCCCTTAGAAGAAGTAGACCCTTTCCAACAATCTCTAATGTTATTATTTATTTATTTATTTATTTATCTTTTTGAGACAGGGTTTCAGTTCTTTCTTTATCTTTTTGAGACAGGGTATACAGTTCAAGCTGGCCTTGAGCTGACTTTGTAGCCCAGGCTGATCTCAAACTTGCTGCTATCCTTCTGCCTCAGCCTCCCGAGGGCTGAGATTACAGGCATGCACCACCACACCCGGCAACAGTCCATAATTTTCTAAAACGAGCTGTGGCATAAGGTCATAAGCAGATGAGTCATCAATCAATAGGATTTCTATTTCCAGACATACAGCGCAATTGATGTTAGAGTCAACCTCCTGTTGTAAATGATCATAAATCTAGATGAGGTATGTGAGGGTATAGTTTTTAGGTCATTCAGACAGGGAGCACAGGCTGTGCTCACTGGAAGGAAGATGACGAGGTGAACTTCGTGTTTGTCCCAGCTCGGTAACTGGTGGCACTTTCCAAGTTGTGCTGTAGAGAAGTGACAGTCTCCGAGAAGAGCGTGGGTCTGTGAAGGAGCCTGGAGCACGCAGGCTAAGGTTGGGAAAGCGCGTCACTGGGACTGAGGCTCGGGAGACCTCGTGAGTGTTCCCTTCAGGTCCTCGGCCAGGGTTGGCACTGTGATGCGTGGGGCAAGATTCTGCAGAGCCTGGCAGAGAGGCTACCGCTCCAGAAAGGAGAAGTAGGGACCAAACCTTGAAGTACAGGACAGCCTCTCAATGAGGCAATACCCAAAATGCAGCCACACTAACAAAGCCTAAAGTCAAGTCTGAGTGAATTAAGTAGATCTGCCAGGACATTTTCTGAATGCTAGACTTAAAGTCAGTGCCCTTTAAAAGATGACTATATCATCAAACCCCCCACAATGTGTTTTGAACTAACACAGAAATATTGAATGTTTTAAAAAATATGTTCTACAATATTTATATATAAATGAATATGTAAAAGCCTTTAACTATAAATCATGAGAAAAAACAGTTAATCAAAACAAACATTGAAATGGTCTTGAATAGCAGATGAAGGTTTCATAATATGTCCTGTAAATGTGTTTGAGAATTTAATAGAAATGATAGTCAATTATCAATCAACAGATGGGGACTCTTAGCATGAAATAAAAATATGAAAAAGAACCAAAGATGTGAAGTCCTGAGTTTAACCTCTAACATTACAAAAATGGAAACAAAAACAAAGAAAAAAAACCAAAAGGAAGTTGGAACTTCTAGCGCTACAAAATACAACTTGGAAACAAAACAAAACAGCAAAGCAAAGCAAAACCTTTCCTGGTGAGCCTAACATCACATTGAACAATGTAGACCAAAGAGTTAACAAATCAAGAAAAATGAATAGAAATTATTAAAACTGAAGAAAGCAGAGGGAAAAAGACAGAGTGAACAAAACCTTAGTGATCTGTGGAAAAACATCAGGCTGCTTAAAATATGGAACTAAATAGTTCCTAAAAGTGTGAAGGAGAATGGAGAAGAAAAAGAAAAACTGTTTCCAAGTTTTTTAATCTAGGTGGTAAACATTGATGTATAGTTCTAATTTAAGCCAAATAAATACAAAGAAAATATATCTAGGTGCACAATTATCAAGTTTCTGGAAACCAAAGATAGACTTTTTCAAGTATTGAGAATTGTACCCCTGAACTATATTCCCAGCATCGTTAGTTATTAATTGGAGATAAGGTCTCTTGACTGTTTCCTGGTTGCCCATGAACCTTTGATCTTCTTGTCCTGGTTTCCAAATATCTGGGATTATAGGCAAGCCCCACTGTACTTGGCAAGAGATACAGCTAGAGGGAAAAGTTTTAAAAAGGGAAGAAAAGAAAAGAGAGAGAGAGAGAAAAAAAGAAAGAAAATAAAGGAAAAACAGGAAAAGCAGATAAAAGCAAAGAAAAAGAAAGAGGAAGAAAGGAAGAAAATCAAAGGAGGAACTACATGATGGGAGATAATGATAAGAAAGTTGATTAACTTAGAGAAAGTGATGGTCAAATAACAATTAAATGATATCTTTTAAAATTTAAAAAGAAAATATAAACTGTCATCCTTCAATTCAGTAATTATGGAAAGTATTCTTTAAAAAGGAGTTAAATGAGACATTTTTATGTGAATAACATTCGATAGACTTCATTATCAACAGGTCCACACTAGAAGAAATACAAAACAGTTGAAAGAATTCTTCAGTGTGATAATCAGAATCTTGCAATGGATAGTATCACACTTAATCATACAAAACTGAATGAATTTACATTTGGAGAAAAGGCCAGGGTTTCTACTTTTTAAAAATTTATTTAGTCTTTTTTTGAGCTGCATCTCCAACACCTTTGATTTTTCTAGGGTTTCAGTAAATTGCTAGACCGCCCTTTGGGCTGGGATTATAGGTGTGTGCCACTATACCCAGCAAGGATGTCCACTCTCTAATGCAGTGTCTACTTTCACAAGTTCTGTTTCATATCGTATTTGGGGTCCTGCCTAGTGCAATAGGGCTTATAAAATCAATCAACATACTGATTAACCAAACAAAGGAAAGTTTTAAATGAAAAAAAACAAATTAATATTTATTTGCAGAAATTATCATCATGCATATAAATAATGTTCATAAAATTATATAAAAACTACAAGAACCAATATGAAGTTATTGAGTTAAAGTGACAGAATATAAGGCCAATATATGAAATATTTATATTTATAGATAAAAAACAAAACTATTTGTGAATACATTTTAAGAAAACAATATTTTAGCATAAAGTGCACATAAAAAATGGGAATAAATTCTGCAAAAACATATTCAAGTCCTTTACAGTAACAACTTTAAAATAATGCTGATAGTGATAATAGTTGAAAATAAAAGCTGATGTTCCTAAATGAAAAATCATTAAACCATATTTGGGGGTAGGAGACAGCATTATAAGAACGTACTTCTACCTAAATTGGTCAAAGATAGAATAAACAAAATTCCAATCAAAATTCCAATACTCCTCTCGCTTTTTTGAGGAAAATGGCTAATTGTGCAATTTATAGATAAGTGGGAGGGCCTAGGAAAAAAATTGGAAAAAGACCAAAGTTTAAGGAATTAAACTAATTGATTTAAAGATTTATTATAAAACAATAATAATCAAGACAATATATTACTGGAAGATATAAAATATATATTAAAGGTACAGACCAGAAGCTGAAGATACATTCAATAGATAGATAGTTTATTTTCAAAGAAGATAACATTTCAATTCAGTGAGGGACTAGAAAATATTTAAACAAATGATGTTGGAATAATGTACTGAGAAAAGTCAATCTAGCTTCTTCCTCATGATGTGCCCAAATTAACCTGAGATGTTGTATGAATTTAAAGATAAAAATGTAAAGCATCTGCAAGTGAATAAAGTATCATTCTGGACGTGGGACAAGCAGAGATTTATTAGAGTGCAGAAAACATAAACTATAAAAATTTAACACATTGCTAAACTTTATCAAAATTAAAAACTGGCGATCACAAACATTAGTAAAAAAGCAAAGAAATAGGCTGTAGTAAAAATATTTGTAGAAAAATATATGAATTGAATAATTTTATCAAAAAGATGTAAAGGATTCCTGCAAATCAAGAATAAAAACACACATGAGTGTAAAAATGGGCAAAAGACTAGATCAAGACCTTTAAAAAGAAGACAAGCAAATGGGCAATAAGCATGAATAAATGGGTCCAAAATCATTTGTATTCAAGGAAATGCAAACTAAAACCATAATGAGATAGCGTTTCATAAGAGCTAAGATGGCTTTTGTTAAGGAAGACTCACACCACCGAATATTTCTGAAACTACGTAAAATTGGACTTCCCATTCATTGCTTGTGCAACTATAAAATGACAGTTTGGGAAACTGTACTTTTTTTTTTAATGAAGTTAAACATAAATAACCTCTATAATTGCATGGTTTCATTCCTCAGCGGAAAAATTTAAGCAAATATCTACAAAAGACTTTTAGAGGAATGTTCATAACAGCTTTCTTTTAGCCTCGAATGGGAAATAACCCAGTGTCCACCAGCAGGAGAAGGAATAAGCAGTGTATTGAAATGACAGAGTACCCCTGGACAAGAAAACTGAGAGAACTAATGATAAACTGAAGAAAATGAGCCAAATCTCAGAATCATCAGGTCAAGCAAAGGAAGCCAAATGCAAAAGTACATTGAGAGTTCGTATCACTGCAAGAAATGATAAAGCTAACATGAAACAAGAATTTCACATCAAGATGGTTGTGCTCTTGGCAACCAGGTGAAGGAGGATTGACTTGGAATGAGTATGAGGAAATATTATGGAGAGCTGGGCATTTTCTAAGCATTTATTTTGTTGGTTATATTGAGTGTTTACATTGATTATTAAGCTAAATATTTCAAGTCTGTGGCTTTTGTTGCATCTAAATTTTGCCTATCTTAGAACAATTAAAATTTTTGTTGATTCAAATATTTTGAGTTTTTTGTTAATAAGTTATTAATATAATAGATTTTAAAGATGATTAATATCTCAGTTAGTGACATCTGCCTTTGTCTTATGAAATTTTCCTGTCAAACTTAATCTCTGTGGTTTTGTTTCAGATGAATGGACTTCTTCATTGGAGAGTATTTTCACCCCAAACAGTACTCTGATATCAAATTGTGAATTAAAAATTAAATTAAAACAAAATAAATTCTGGAACCAAAAAAGTGGGCATTCATTCTGAAATATTTGCAAAACATGAAACTCTGTTAACTGAATAAACTCTTCTACCCACTAGCATTGTGTAGGGGTGAGGTAAAGTCATGGCCGCTGTTTTTGAGTTCTGAATGGCTAAGGTAAGTAGCCTTTCCTTAACCCACCCCTAACTGTCTAGATGATTAAAATAACCCATCTTATTCAGGGCCTAGGGGCTTTCTCTGAGTCTAACTATTCTGTTTAATCTATGGTTCTATTTTATTGTAAATAGAAGGAAGGTACAAAAAGGGAGTAGGTCTGTGAGCAGCACAGACTGGACTCAGTCTCTGTGGAGATGAAGGACAGACTGGCTGGAGAATGGCTGTGAAGACCTTCTCACAGCTTGGCTCAGGCAGCGATAAGGCTACGTAGGCAGTGAGGAGAAGAAAGCTGCGCTCTAGAAGCTATTCCTACTTGTGAGGAAGAGCGCTCCACGCCATTTGGTCACCTCTTACCTTTCTGACCACTTCTGTCTTGGCTTTGTGCACTCTATTTCAGCCACTTGGCCCTTACTGTATTCTTCAGTAGACTAGGCTTTGTCATTACTCAGGGCTTTTGCACTTGATTGCTTCAAATTTCCTTCCTTCAGCTAATCAAAGAGCCCACTTCTTCATCTCTTTCTTCACTCAAATATCTTCTTCTCAGAGAGGCCTTCGCGGAACATCTTCCTGCCATCCGACCATGCTTGTTTCTCTTCCCTCCTTAGTGATTTTCTCCAAATTCTGAGCTGTTTGCTTACATATTCTGTATATGGTTCATCTTCTCATACTGGAGTACAAGCTTCATAAGGATAAGTACTTCTGCAGGGACCAGAACAGGGTTTGGCACACACTGCTCAGTATTTCTTAAATGATGGAATAAACGAATCTGGAAATGAGAAACCGTGAGCCGAGACTTTATGCCCTAAATCCAGATTGTCTAGGCTCCAAAGCGAGTTCTGCCAGTTCTTGGCTGTGTGACCGTGAGCCAATCACATTCATTTTTGTGCCTAAGTAAAGTGAATGCCTGCTCAGAATGATTGTTGTGAGGTCTAAATGAATTAACAACATAAAGCATTTAAAATAGTGCCCAGTGTGTTCAAATAATCAATAGTCATTGTTGGTAGTCAGCAATCTATGGATAGCTTTTCTTGTTCAGGTACTGCTTGGGGTCCTATATGTAGACAGAGGGAGTTTAAAACAAAAGTCCTTGCCTCAAAGAATTCATGTGTTCTTATGCATTTCTGTTTTTCTAGAAACCTTTTGCACTGTACCCAATGAACTTCAGTTTATTCTTTAAGACTCAGCTTAATGGTGGTTTCCTTGGTGGGCACCACGTTTCCTCCAGGTGGAATACATTCTCTTTGTACAGAATGCAAAACATTAATTAATTAATTAATTAATTATTTTTTTGCAAACAATTATTGAGTCTTAGGCCAGATGAGGCAGTAAGAATACAGTGAATACTATGAAATGGGCTTTGACACTGAGGGCTTGGTAGCTCAGAAACAAAAGCCAACAGACACAGTGTCAAGAGTAGAACAGTGTTCTTAGCTCACAAGTAGGAAGTGTACTTAGGGGTTTATATTTGTTCTGTCTCCTGGACTGTGAGCTCTGTATCCAGACCCTCCCCATTTCATGCATTTAGTTTTTTTTTTTTAAATCACTAATACAGTGCTTGTCTGGCACATGATAGGTGCAATAATGTTACAGAAATGATCAAAATAATAGGGGAGAATTGTGAAATGCGTAGCGCAGAGCTGAGTATGAGTAAGGATAATGACGGTATTAGTAACAGCTGGTAGTTATTGAGAGGTAGTGCTGTGTTTTGGATCCTGAATGTCCTTAAGTGCTCATGTGTTAAAGCCTTGCTCTCCAGCATAGCACTGCTGAGGGATTGCAGACCGTTGAAAGGTGAGTGGGAGTTCTGGTTATTACAGATGTGAATTTGCAAGAGATAATGGGACCTCAACCCCTTCCTCTTCCTTATTCTTCCACATCCAGCCATGAGGTGCCCAGGATGACCCACCATGTGTGTCTACCGTAATACTCTGCCTCACACAGACTGAAGAGCAATGGGGCCCAGACTCTGAACTGCAATCTCCAAATCCATGAGCCAAATTAAAACCTCTCTTTTTATGAATTGATTTTCTCTGGTATTTGTGACAATCACAGGAAGCTGACCAACACATTTATTATGGGGCAATTATCTTTCTAATACTAGGTATAACTTGTCTTAATTTAACCTGGGTGCAACAGAAACATCCGTATTTTATGCATGAAGAAACAGGCTCAGAGAAGCTAAACAGGAGCAGTCTGATTTCAATCAAGGACAGTTTACTTTCTGAGACTCTTCTTATCTACTACTCTATATATGAGAAAGATGCTGGTTGGTATCATTCTAGAAATATTTTGTGGTCAACTACTTGTGTCTATTTGGTATTTCTTCTCCTGCTGTTTCCTGCTGTAAAATCTTTAAGACAGGATTACAGACATAAAAGTGGTGGACCAGTGGCTCTAGGGAGTCATGTTTCAATTAGCAAATTTGAAGCTGGTGTGGTCAGCTATCTGGATTCTGACATACCTACCCTCTTCTTTTTCTTTTTTTGCAGTGTAGTTTAAAATGTGCTGATGGAGAATTGGATTGCTGATGGTTGCACCAACCTACCCATCAAAAAGAAGGAGGCAGTGGGGAACAGTTAGGAAGAACATAAAGATATTCCTTTCCATTTTTTAAAAGCCTTTACTGGCACTATGAGGGAGAGAAAGATAGGAGATGGTCCGAAGGGGCCTTGTGTTTCATGACTTTCAAGGTACTTAGTGTGGAGCAAGAGTTATTTGTCTTTTTTGGCTTTTCTAACTAAGGATAGACAAATAATCTTAGAAAACAAAGCAAGATTCTGTTTAAGCTTTGGACTCTATGTAAGTCTTGGAAATTGTTATATACTCTGACATGTTTCAATGAATATTTATTTTGTCAAGCTTCTTTTGGAGGATGTTTATAACTTTAGGGAAAATTCCCCTTTGACTGTCTAATGAGCTAGTCTAGATGAATACCTGAGTTACTTTTGTAAATTTTTTTCAAGACATTTTGCAAGATATGAATGTATTTTATTAGTATGATTATTTGCTTGAGAAAAATCAGTTTAAACACAACAAAGTAAACATGTTCAAAGATTTTTAGGAAAAATATTGGCCTGTCTACTAAATTGGTTAGGAAGAGATTGCAAGCTTATGACATCATAAGTGTTGTAGTTACTTTTCTGGTTGCTGAGACAAAATAACCAACATCTGTAAGTTAAAGGAGGAAAGATTTAGTTCACAGTTTGTGGAGGTTTAAATTCATAGTTGGCTGGTCCCAAGGCAGAGCGGCATGGTAGAGGGGCATTGAAGAGGAGAAACGGTTCATGGCAAGCAGAAGACAGCAAAAGCAATGAAGTCCAAGTAAACTTAGTACCTTTCTGCCCTTTTTATATTCTTTCTAAAGTACCAGGATTAGAGGGATGCCAAACCAACCAGTGGACTGATTTAGTAATCAAACACCCTTAATCCCAGCATCACACACCATAGATTCAGCCACCTGTAAAAAAGACCCCACCTATGACCACTTGAGGCTTGGGTGGGACATCTACAAACAAGCCATAACAGCAGTTTCAAAAATGGACACTTTCTGAGGTAAGTACATGGCATTTTAGGACAGCTAACATTTTCACCCCTGCAGGCACAAAAAGATTAATCAGCTTAAACCATATGCCAAGAGTCAGTTTAAATACTGTATTCTTAAGAATTCGCCCAAGAAAATCCATACACATATCAATATAATTGTAAAAGGACAAATTGCATAACATTAAACCTGATAGTGGAGAGCTGTATTAGTAAAATGAGTTAAGTGTGAGAGAAAACCAATAAAGCTACTCTATAGTAATTTGATATTAAATATCAGGATTATTATTAATTTAGAATTAATATTATTGTATTTTTTAATACCAAATCTTAATAAACTATATTCTTCAGTTATATTCTACATTAAGTAACTCAGGTGTTATCTATTTTAAAAGATGAACTTAATCTTATTTTATACTTTTGGATTTAGTAGCAATTTTGCTTTTAAATACTAGATATAAAAGTCTAGTTATATACACTGATACCAAATCTAGTTTGTAATATAGTTTGAATTCTTTTGATTCCACTTTTTAAAACATTCTGTTTTTTTATTGAAACCAAATCTTCACAAAAGATATAATAACATTAATCAAGCTGTGAAATTCATTGGTAAGTGAAGGTAAACAAAAATATTATGCATATTACTGATAAAATAAGCAAAAGACACACTTCAAACATTGAGATGTTCTATGATTTTAATTATATTTGACTCTATTTTTGAGTTTTACTTCATCCTTTCTCTTAGAATCCAGTTGATAATGTTATCAATGTTTTTGTTTATCATTTATAGAGCAGTTATTTTGATCATTGTTATACTGAAACATAAAAGTTAGAATTATGGAAAGGTAATACACTTTTCTCTTTTCCTTTTCTCCAGGGCTGGGAATGGTATCCACAGCCTTGCACATCCTAAGTAAACATTATACCGTGGAGCCACATCTCCAACCCCATATATCTGTCTTCCAATAGAATAGATTTTCAGTAGCATTTTTCTGGATGAGTGAATGAGAGTACCTTAATATCTGGTAATCATAATAATTATGCCAATCAAAATGTGCTGTTATTCCTCAGCCAATGCTTTTGGCATAGTTTGATTCTCATATTGGAAAGTTTACAATGCACTGTCCACGTTCAAGCTACCAGCCAGTGATAAACACAGCCTCGGCTGCTATTTTCCCGTGATTCGTCTCTTCTTGCTCTACAGCACGTTCTTGATTCAATTTTGTTCAGCCTCAATCAAGAAGCACCCTGCATCCTGGCCAGTGGTAGTGGAGATGGGGAGTGGTTCTTCTGTGGTCCCATTTCTGTCCCCCATGTGAGGTGTGATCCCTCTGCACTAATGGGTGATGGGCTCTGAGTTGTCCTTCGTCTCTGACAAGTGCTCCCTTGTGGGCTTGTGCTCCACAGACGTCCTCTTCTCTCCCCACAGGTTGGCTTGTGTGGAGAACTGATGTCTCACAAGCCATGTGATGTAAAGTTTGCCCTTTTGGGGTCCCTCATCAGAATTTTCATCAGATCAAAGAGGGAAACTAGATTGGAACTGTGAGGCAAATGCCTTTTGAACTGGAAGTCACTTTGACTTTGCATTTTTTTATTGAATGAATAATATGCTGGAATAACTTTAAAATGCTTATTATTTATGCAGTCCATGGACTTATTACTAATTTACTTTTTTCTTGCAAATTTTAGCTTTTATTAATATATGTTTTCAGTATGCAACGATTGCATTCATTGTGGGGAGTTGGTACAGGTACATACCACATCTTAATTCTTTTTATGACCTGCCCTGCCATCTCTTGATCCCTTTCCCATTTAATAACAATCTCTGTTTCCTACTAACATTTACTGACTAACTTTTAATAATTAGATTTAAATTTATACCTTTCCTCTTCTGTTTCTGTCCTTTACCCTTTCAACCAAATCAATCAAAAACAATCAAACTATACATGCAAAAACACTGTGTTCCCATTTTGAATCTAGAATGTTTGGAATCTAAGGGATTAACTTATCTGTCACTTTTATATTGAATGAATATGTTTATGGGTCCTAGATTATAATGCCGTTAGTCTGACTGAGAGCTTTCATGTGCATTTACTTACTGTCTCGCTAGAGCACTAGATATAAAATGTGGAGTTGACAGCTTAAGGTTATGGGACTTAGTGCACCATCAGAACATCGTTCACCGTGTTTGAGAGTATGACTGAAACCTTCATCCCAAGATAGTGTCTGATTGCTTTTAATATAGTTTATTAACTATAGTGACACACATACATTGGGAACACACAGCAAGACCTGCTTTGCTTCTTTGTTCTCTTAATGGATCATGATACCTCAAACCTCTCATATGACACAGGATTTGCTGGTCTCTTGATGCTGGACCTCCCAGCTGCTGAATGGTAAAAGAAGTTTCCATTCTTTATTATAAAATGAGAGCTAGAGAGAAAGAGAAAGAAACAAGTTTCAAAATATACTGTAAAGATGTTCACTATAATATGCTATAAGATAATGAATGGTAAAGCATGAAGTCTGTTTAATTAACCAGTATGGATCATAACCCTCTAGTACTCACGATAAGACAACTGAACATGATTCCTTCCTCAATTGTTTTAACCTGAAAATAGAAAACATTTAATTTCAGTCAGAGTTGTTATTTAACATATTTTTCTTCCAGAGTTGACGGAGCTGTCTGACTTACTTCTGGGTGACCTATAAAGAATGAAAAATAATTGGATAATGCACTGATTCTGTTAATTGAGAAATGGGTCTTAGTCAGGCAAATCTCACTGAGTCAGCACTCACCCTTTTAATCCTTTCTCCTGCTGTAAAAATATTCATATTTTCATACCTCCAGCATACTTCTTGAAATAGATTTGAAAACAAGAGCCTTTTGCCAGAAGGAGCAAGGCTCCCCAGTCCTGTTGCTACAGTCTCGGCCTGCCTGGAGTGAGCGCTGAGTGGTGATGAACAGGATCCACAGAGCCAGGCTCCACTTGGTGTGAAGGCCGAAGGCTCCCGGCTGACGAAACACCTCTGGAAATGTGCCTAATAGAAACGCAGAATGGCATGGGTACGCTTTCATGCCAAGGATTTCTGGAATGGGTCCAAAGACATCTTCTGTAAGAGGAAATGAAAGAGGAAATAAGTTGTTATTCCAAAAGGGTGAGAGGGCTGGGGTGAGAGTTGAAAGGAGAGAAAAGGAACTGAACTGTGAAGGTGAGGATATGCCGAAAGGGGAAGTGAACAGTTGGAGCTGGAAATGTGAATAAGCTCACAAAGATAAGGAGGAAGTGGGGACTGTTTGGAAGGTAAACACACCATAATGGAAAGGGCAGCCTTGCCAAGAATAACAACATCAAGATAATTAAAGGAAAAAGCTAACACAAATGTGAGGAAAAAGAGAAAACGCTGAATAGGTCTTAAATATAAGAACATTCCAACTCAGCATTTCGTCACTGACAACATTAACAGGAAAAGGAAGTAAGGTGTTCTTAGCTACACACACAGATATCCCACCCTCAGATAGTTGTGTTATCACTCAATTTTCTGTTGACTCAGGTATAGTGGGATGCACTGGGTGGGGTGAGAATTTTAACCCCAATTGTTTATCCCTTTGGGTCCAGTACGTTCTGTATATTTGTCATAAGGTTAAGATACCCAGATGCTTTACTAATTTCTTGAATTCTGTTACTTTGTAGTGCCAGTGTCTGTAATTTAGTAAGCTATAACCTAGTCATTTATCTCTATTATATGTAAGACTTTCTTGTGTTCTTTCCAGGCTAACTAGTGGAATTCCTGAGAAATGATGTTAAAAGACGATCCAGCTTTTTACTACGCATGACACCAGCCATACACACTGTCCCATTCTGTTCTGAAGCAGTTAATGTCAAGCTCTATTTGTGTTCTCTTTTAGTTCTTCAGCATTTCACAATCTTTTTCCTAGAATAAAACTGCTCAGAAGACTGGAATCTTCTCCAAGGAGAAAAGAGTTATAAAGATTATAAGTAAATAAAAATAACATGCACTTTTTTGGTACAGAGATCCAGATTAGAGTTCTAAATTGGTCAACTGAAAGCAATGTTGGAATTTCTTCACTAAATTATTACCAAAAATAGTATTTATATATAACCTCAGTTATTATAAATGACCAGGAAATATATTTTCCATGTGATGAAATTTATCAATTTAAATTGTCCTAAATTGTCCACTTAACAAAATTCTGAAAGTTGTTTTCTGTCTGTACATGTCTGTAATACTCAGGACATATCACTATGAAAATGCATATCAATATATAAAAGTCCAAAAATAGCTAAACAAAACCTGTATTGCTTCATATTCACACTTTGGTTAATTTTATAAAATTATTCTCTTTTGGCCCTTTAAAAATATTTTTGTAAGTTATTTCTTCACTGATACACCATTGCTGATACAGAAGTTCATAAAATCATAAAAACTTGACATTTCTCTTTTGCCAGAGCAACTGGTGATAGGTAAAATAAAAGAGAAACTCCAATTTTGGCTCTTATGTCACTGTAAGAACTTGAAAATGTATCAGCAGCATCTGTATGTTCTCAGAATTCAAAGAACCAGGAAAGATTTCATTTGAGTGGACAACCTCCTTTAAAGTGGGGGATCTATTTAACTATAAGACATGCAGGTGTGTGGGAGGCTGGGCGACAAGGTGTACCTGTATTACAAAAGGAATGAGCTAAGTAAGGAGGAAGAAAGAAAGGTTTTCTTCTAGAAAGGAAAGGATGCAGATCTGAGATCATAAAAAAAATCTCTGAGGAACTTTGACATCTAGGCCCAGGTTTTTTGAGTCCCCTGGAAGGCAGGAACATGGGATAAAACTTGCAACATTGCAATCAACATAAAAGCAAACAGGCAGTACGGCAACATGACTGGCTCAATAGAGGAGCCTCATTGGAGCCTCTCAGAGGAAATCAACTAAAAATACAGGTAATTAGAAGAAAGGGAGGGACATACATCCTGAGAACAAAATCAATACAAAGTAAGAGACTTGTAGATCAAATAAAACATAGATATAAGACTTTATAAAAACGTGAACCACCCACAGGACTGCTGGTAGAACTGTCGTCTGCACATGGAGCAGAACTGCCATTCTTTAAAGTTACAAAACAAAACAAAACAAAACAAAACAAAACAAAACACCATGGGCTGCAAAAGTATGTCCAAATCAAGCCACAGGATAGACCTGGGATATAAGACCCTTTGCCCCTTTCGCCTTCCTCTGTACCAAGGAAGCTACAGCCTTGAAGCAAATTTCACCAGCACACACAGGGGTGAATGATAAGTAGACTGCTTCCTCCCTGAGATACCAGTTTTTTTTGTCCTGCACTTTATCAGCTAACTAAAACCCCTCCCCTACCAACAACCAGGTTAGGGACCGCAGCAGAGGGCATGAAGGTAGTGGAACAACACTACCCTTTCTGCTCTGCAACCAGTGGTTTGAGAGAAGGAAGCAGGTATGTGGGGTTTAAGCAGTCTTGGGCCACTGGGGAGCAATGGATGGGAAGCTGGATCTCCTCTGAATAGAGAGGAGATTGAAGAGGGAGCAGCAGCCTTGGGCTGTCCCCACAGAGGTGACAGCATACACCACAACCCACAGTCCCGCCCTTGACAAGTGGCATGACAGGGTAGAGGAGAGCCATGAGAGGTAGTGCCATGAGGGGAGGAGATATGCCAGTGGGGGTAGGAGAAGCCAACTGTACATGGGGCTGGGAGAAGCCCCAGTCTATTTCTGTCTGAGGGTGCCACAGCAATGGGGAGATTGACACAGAGACAATCAAGGTAAGGAGACATGGGCAGACCGCCAAGGGACATACAGTTAATTGCTGGTTAAAGACTCTAGTCCCAGCCCCAAGATGAACCCCATTCCCAGCACTAATCCTGCTGCAGGCTTGGTGGGGTTACCCTGCACAGTTCTGGGCTTTGGCTTGGACACTAACACAGAACTGTGGACACTAGAGTAATTTTATTATTTTTTAAATTTGTCTATTTTGTTCTCTATCTTCTGTCTGGTTAGGATTTTTATTATTGGTTACTTAGGTTTTTGCCTTTATTTTTGTTTTATTCTATTCATTTTATTACTCTATTTCCATAACTAACTTTCTTCACTTTCTGATATTTTCATGTGAATGAACATTGTCTCTAGTCTTTCTGGTTCACTTTAATAGTCTTTTGCTTCCCTCTTCATTCTTTCTCTCCTGGCCTCTGCTCTAGCTTCCCAAAGTTCAGGTAATCATCCTTTGTCCTCCAGATTTGCTTCTACTATATTTTACTTTCATTTATCTCTCTGTATTTTCCCCTTATTCCACTCAAATAACCCCACCCCCACCACACACATAGGGTAGTCATTTTACTGAGGGAAACTCACTGCATACAAGCTCCTGGGTTGTGAGGGATTTTTGTTATATGACTGTAGATCTTACTCCTGTAGTTAAAAAGGTACCAAATAAATAGCTACCACAGTTTATCAGTTTCTAGGCTGTGTTGATGCTGTTGTTATTGCTAATTATATTGCTTAAACCAGGATGTCATTCCTGTTGCAATCAGTTGTTCTCCCTTGTATGACAACACTGATTGTCTAGGGTAATAACCATCAGCCACACAGGGCAATGACAATACTGATTGTCTAGGGTAATAACCATCAGCCACACAGGGCAAGTCCAGGGGACAGTGAGATAGAGGTAATCAGAAGCAATCCACCTGAATTTTCTGAAATGACAACATCAGAAGCAAAAATCCCAGATGAATGGAGCTATATAGAAAATCAGATAAGAAATAATCTCTCACTAATCAAATCCTTCATCTTTCTTTCTTTCTTTCTTTCTTTCTTTCTCTTTCTTTCTTTCTTTCTTTCTTTCCTTTCTTTCTTCTTTCTTTCTTTTCTTTCTCTTTTCTTTCTTTCTTTCTTTCTTTCTTTCTTTCTTTCTTTCTTTCTTTCTTTCTTCTTTCATTTTCACCTGAGAAACAGTTATTACAGATCTAGAAGACAGGGTTGTGGTTACTGACCACAGAAAGAAAGCTATCTCAAAACACCATGATTTTTCAACGTACTCTGAAGAATCAATCCAACAGCAGCAAGATGATGCAAAGAGGAACAGCATAAGAATTATCAGAGTCAATGAGAAAGATGGAGACAACACAAGTGCCATAAAGAATCTGTTCACAGAAGCAATGCAATAAAGAGCCTGTTCACAGAAGTAATGACAGAAAACTTCCCAAACATGGGAAAAAGCTTTGATGTAAAGATAAGTGAGCCAACTATCCATGAGCAAAATAAAACTACACCAAATCATATAATAATCCAGAGTCATATGAACAGAATATTAAAAGCTTATAGTGAAAAGAAATGAATTATCTATAAGAGAATGCCTGTCAGAATCATAGCAGACTTCTCAACACAAATCCTTAAGTCAAGGAGAGTTTGAAGTGAAATATTTCAAGTCATGAAAGAAAACAACCTCCAATGAAGATTAATGTATCCTGAAAAACTATCTTTCAAAATGAATGGAGAAATAAGATACTTGCATGACAAAGAACAACTGAAGAAATTCATGACCACCAAAACAACTCTACACAATGTTTTGAAGAAACTTTACAAAGAAATAATGAAGGCTACAATTTCAAGAACACCAAAAGAAAGAAGCAACCAGGCAGGGTGTCTTAGTTACTTTTCTCTTGTCACTGAGATAAAACTCCTGACACTCAAAATTAAGGAAGGAAATGTTTATATAGCTCACAGTTTTTGGAGGTTTCAGCCCATAATTGGTTGGCTCCAGGCTGGGTGGCATGACACAGGGGCAGCTGTTCATGGCAGTGGCAGGTACCAAAGACAACAAGAGCAGAAAAGGTGAAAAGGAGCATCACATCTCTTTCTCTCCTTTATATAGCATGCAAGCTACTCACCCCAGGATGGGTGCAGTCCTCACACTTACAATACCAGCACTAGACAATAAACCAGGCACAGATTTTAGATTCAGTTGCCTTCAAAAGGCCTGCTGCCCATGACCACATGAAACTTTGGGGAAACATCTAGACACAAACTATAACACAAGGGGAGCAATTAAATAGAGGAGAAAGACAGGAAACCAACAGCAGGAAAATAATATAAGAACAAGCCAATACATATCAGTTAGAACCATCAAGATGAATGGCCTCAGTTCACCAATCAAAAGAAATAGAGTGACAGGATGGATCAAAAACCAAGATCCAAAAATATACTGCATACAAGAAACACATTTAACTCAGAAAGAAACTCATAGACTGAAAGTCAGAGGATGGAAAACAGTACTGTATGTGATAGGAACCCAGAAAAAAATCTGGAATAGCTGCTCTATTTACAGATGATGTGAACTTCAAGCTGAACCTGATAAAAAGAGACCAAATTCACTACATCCTTGGTAAGGGGAAACCTGAAGAGGAAGAGATAACAATCGTAAATTTATATGTACCAAATACTCCTTATAAAACAAATATGGGTCATAAAAAATCAAACACTAACACAATTGTATTGGGGGACTTTCATACCCTACTATCATAAATTGATAGACAACTAGACAAAAAATCAGCAAAGAAATAACAGAACTGAGCCAAACCTATGAACAAATGGACATAGTAGATGTGTACAGACTGTTACACCACACAACATCAGAATTCAGGTTCTTCTCAGCTGCACATGGAACATTCTCCAAAATAGACTGTGTACTAGCCCTTAGAAAACACTTAATAGCAAGTAATTAAAATTATTCCATGCCAAATTATCTAATCATAGTGCATTGAAATTGGAAATGAATAGCAAAAGAAGCCATAAAAACTCCAGCAATACATGGAGATTAAATAACTCCCTCTCAAACAATCAGTGGGTCACATGTGAACTTACACAGTATCTTCAGTTAAATGATAATGCTGATTCAACATACCATATCATGGGATGAGATGAAAGTAGTTTGAAGAGGGAAATTTATAGCAATGAATTCTCTCATCAGGAAAACAGGACAAGGTAAAATAAGCCTAATCTTGAATCCCAAACTTCTAGAAGAAGGACAAGTGAAGCTCAAAGCTTGTATGGAATGAGAGGATTAAAGATCAGAGCAGAAATTAATGCAATTGAGACTAAGAATACACAAAGAACAAATAAGTCAAACAGTTGGTTCTTTCAAACATTAAATAAAAGCCATAAACCATTAGCCAACCTTATCAAAAAAGGGAAAGAGAAGACTCAAATTCATGCAATTAGGAATGAAAAGAGTGAAATTACAGTGGATGCTCTGGAAATCCAGAAGAACATCAACACCTTCTTCCAGTAGCTTTATTCTGTTTTTTAAATCTTAAAGAGAAAAAAGTAAGAACATTAAAACAGTTTCAAAACAGGCTAGCTTGAGAGTAACAATATCAACACATTTCATATTGCTATATACACAGTAGTTGGGCAGAGTACAAGATATAGGCATCAAATATTGTCCAGGAAATTACTAGCACAAAACTTTCCCCTCAATGAACCAAGAGAAACCAGTTTTATAATTTTCTTAACTGTCTTCTGTCTATATATATTTTTTCCTTCTCTCTTCCTTTTTTTCCCTCTTTATCACAGTTTTTCTTTTCTTTTGATCAGTTTCTTTCCTATTCACAACATCTATAGCACATTTTGGATCTTGTTTACTCTTTCAGATTCTCACACTAGTGAGACAATATTATGTTTACATATGTGGGTTTGGTTTATTTCATTTACAAGTATGGTGCTGAGTTCATCAATTTACCTATAAAGTATCCAGTTTATCTTTCTTATGGCTGAGCACTATTCCATTATTTAAAAAAAATCACATCTTTTCTTATCCATTCCTCAGTTGGTAGACATTTGGATTGCTTCCAAGATTCAGCTATTGAAAATTGTGATGCTATAAATATAGAAGCACATATATCGCTGTTGTATGATGTTTTTAATTTTCTGAAAATGTACCCCAAAGGGCAATAGCCAGATCAAATGGGACCTCTAATCCTGGTTTTCAAAGAAATCTCCACAATGATTTTCACAATGATTGCACTTCCACCAACAATAGTGAAGGGTTCCTTTAACTCCACAGCTGCACCAACATTTTTTATTGTTTGGTTTCTTGATGACAGCCATTCTTTCTGGAGTGAGATGGAATCTCAGTGTTTTTTAATTTGCACTTCTTGAATGACCACCAATGTTGTACATTTTTTCATTTATTTATTTGCTATTTGTATTTCTTCATTTGAGAAGTGTGTATTCATCCCAGATATTCCCTTTTGGATTGGGTCTTTGAATTTGGGAGGCTTAATGTTTTTTACTTCTTTATATATTCTACATAGATGTCTTTTGTCTGAAGGACAGTTGGGTAAATTTTTTCCCACTGTGCGGGTTTTGTTTTCACTCTATTGGTGATTTCTTTTGATGTGCAAATTTTTTTTTTAACAAGATGAGATTCCAGTTGTTGATTCTTTGAGATACTTCCTGGGCAGTTTTGGTTTTGTTCATGAACTCTCTGCCTATCCTATGTCTTCAAGATTTCTACCTACTTTCTCTTCCAGTGGATTTAGTATTTCTGTGTTAATATTTTGATTTTTGATCCTTTCTGATGTCACTTTAGTTAGTGTATGATGACAGTCGTGGTTTGACATATAGAAAGACACTTTTTCCAGCACCATTTATTAAAGAAGCTATCTTTTTTTCCAGTGAACATGTGTGGCTTATTTGTCAAAGATGAGGTGGTTTGTCCCACTGATCCAAAGATTTGTGGGGTTTTTTTTTGCCAATATCATGCTGATTTTATCCCATTAACTTTGCAGTATAATTTCAGATCAAGGATGGTGATGCCCCTGACTTGTCTGTATTGCCCAGAATTGCTTTTCTATTCAATGTCTCTTCTGTTTCCAAATGAAGTTTAAGAATGATCTCTTTAGTTCTGTGAGGTATGCTAATGGTACTTTGATTGAGATTGCATTAAATCTGTATAGAAGTTTTGGGAGTATGGCTGTTTTCACTATGTTGGTTCTTCCTATCCATGAGCAAGAGATATATTTCCATTTTCTGATACTTTCTCCAATCTCCTTTTTCAGTGTACTATAGTTTTCAATGTGCAGATCTTTTACTCCTTTTGTTAGATTGATTTCTAATTATTTCATTTTTTTGGGTGCTATTATGAAGGATGTGGTTTCTCTAATTTCTCTTTCTGTGAGTTTGTTGCCTACGTACATGAAGGCTATTGATTTTCAAGTGTTCACCTTTTATCCAGCTATTCAGAATTGGGTTGTTACATATAGAAGTCTTTCGGTAGAGCTTTTGGGGTCTTCTATGTAGAATATCTTGCCATCTTCAAATAATGATAACTTCTTTCTTTCTTATCCTTATTCTTTTTATTTCTTTCTCTTGTCTAATTGCTCTGGCTAGTATTTCCAGAACTACATTGAATAAGAGAGGTGATAGTGGATATCTCTATGTTTTCTTGATTTTAGAATGATATCAGGAAGATATCACACATCAGTTTTTTACCATTTAGTATGGTGTTAGCTGTTGGTTTGTCATAGATTTTTTTATCATATTAAAATAAAGATCCTCAATTCTAATTTTCTGTAAGGTTTTTATCATGAATCGTTGTTGAACTTTTAAAAATGCATTTTGTGCATCTATTGAGATGACCATGATTTTTTTGTCTTTAATTCTGTTAGTATAGTGCATCACATTTACTGATTTGATCCGTCCCTGGTATGAATTCAACTTGGTCATGGTGTATAATTTGCTGCATTTTGTTTTCCAGTATCTTATTGAGGATTTTTGTATCTATGTTCAGTGGGAGATTGGCCTGTAGTGTTTGAGTTGGGTTCTTCTCTGGTTTTGGAATCAGGATAATATTTGTCTGAAGAAATAATCTTGGAAGTATTGCTTCTCTTTCAATTTCCTTAAAGATTTTCTGCACTAGTGGCATTAATTCTTCTCTAATTTCTTGTAGAATTCAACCATGGATCTTTCAGGGCCTTGGCTTTTCTTTGTTGATAAAGCTTTAGTTATATTTTCAATTTCACTGGATGATATTGGGTTATATAGAACTTTCATTTCTTCTCGATTAAGGTTTGGAGTTTGATTGTGTCTAGCAGTCTGTCCATTTCTTCTGTGTTTCCCATACTATTAGAATATATGTTCTTATAGTAGGTATTGCTGATCTTCTGAATTTCTGTAGGATCTGTTGTAATTTTTACCTTTTCATTCCTAATTGCTTGAATTTGTATTTTTTCTTTTCCCTTTTTTATGAGGTTGGTTAATGCTTTATCAATTTTGTCAATTCTTTCAAAGAACCTACTTTTCAATTCATTAATTCTTTTTATTGTTTTCTTATTTTTAGTTGCATTAATTTCTGTTGTTATCTTTATAATTTCCTCCCTTTTATGAGCTTTGGGTTTGATTTGTTTTTCTTTTTCTACACTTGATGTTCAGCACTAAGTTATTTATTTGAGCTCATTCTGTTTTCCTGATGTGAGAGTTTGTTGCTATAAATTTCCCTCTTAGGACGTCTTTCACTGCATCCCATAAGTTTTGGTATGTTACATTGGCATCATCATTTGTATATACTGGGTAATTTCATGTTTAATGTCTTCTGTGACCTATTGTTTGTTCAAAAGTCTGCTGTTTAATTCCATGTGATTCTGTAGTTTTTTTAATTCTGTAGTTTTAATTCCATGTAGATTCTGTAGTTTAATTCCATGTCATTCTGTAGATTTCTTTTGTTATTGATTTCCAGTTTCATTGTGCTGTGGTCAGATAGTGTGCAAGGAATGACTTTACATTTACTTAAACATGTTTTGTGGGCTAGTATGTGGTCTGTTTTGGAGAACACGCCATGTGCAGCTGAGAAAAATGTGTACACTGATGATTTTGGGTTACAAGTCCATTTGTTCACAGGCTTGTTTTAATTCTGATATTTCTTTGTTGATTTATTTTTTATTTTTAAAGAGGGTAACATTAAACATAAAAATAGAACAAAACAGGTAATAAGATAACAATTAAGAGACACAGATTTCAAAGCAAGACAAAAGGAGATCTTCATTGTCTGTTGTATTGTCTCTTATTTTCTTCCCTATAGTTGTCCATATCTTCACATACAATGAATTCATACAAAACAAAATAGTATAGAACTGATCAGAACTGGATGAAGAAGGCATTTTAGGTCTTCAAGGTCAGCCAATAAGGAAGTCAACAATGGCTGCCATAATGTCTCTCATTCTCTTAAAAATAGCTGTCCATACCTTCATGTATGTTGAAATTAAACAAAACAAAACAAACTAAAATCACTCTGAACAAAGAATAATAGTATTGCTGAATTTCACATCATGATGCTACAGAATCAGCACTGGGAACCTTAGTGTCTCTTTTTCTTCAAAGTAGCTGTTCATTTCATTGTGCATTATATTATCTATTCTCATAAACTGTTTAGAAGTTCTACACATGCATGAGTCTCTACATGTATAACTATCCTTTCCTTATTAGAGGGAAAAACAAAACAATCGAAGACAAAACAAAATAAATTCCTAGAAAAACATGAAATGAAAAAGACATATAAACAACAATAGCAAAGAGCCCAGAACATTGACAATATAGGCCTTCAAAACAAGGTGGTGTGAGCATAACTAGGGTTGTTATTTTACATAATGATCTTCAAGAGTTCCTCAGATCACCATACAGTAATATGCACAATTGTTCCAACTATGAATTATAACTATTTTGTTCCAAGAATTTATAGAGTTTGTAGTGTAATCATCTTAGCTATCCTAAGTGTGTTTATATAATTTTAGATATTTTTTCTTTTCCCTTCCTTTTCCTTTTTAATTTTCCCATTGATTTTTTGTCTCATCAATCTATTTGTCAGTGTGGAGTATTAAGGTCTGCCATTACAACTGTGTTAGTGCTTAGTTGGTTTTTTTGTGCCTATTAATACTTTTTTTATGTATTTGGGGCACCAGTGTTTGGTGCACATATATTTATGATTGTTATCTCTTATTGGAGTTTTCCCTTAGCAAATATGTAGTGACTTTTCCTGTCTCTTTTGATCAGTTTTGGCTTAAATTTTACACAGTCACCAAATAGAATAGCTACTCCTGCTTTTTTCTGGGTCCCTGTAGCACAGAGAATTGTTTTTGATACTTTAACTTTTAGTCTAAGAATTTCCTTTTGGATAAAATATGTTTCTTCAGTGCAATATGTTGATAGATCTTGTCTCTTGTTCTATGCTCACAGTCTGCCTCTTTTTTTTGATTGTGAGTTGAGGTTATTTATATTGATGGTTATAACTGATATGCATTACCTTATCTTTTTCACATTATTTTACTGTTGTTGGTTCCTTTTCTTTTTTCTTTGCTTAATTGCTGCCCTGCTTGGTGGTTTTGTTTCTACTGGTGTTCATGTGTTTGTGGTCTTTATTATTTCTTTCTGATATATTCTTCTGGACATTCTGTAGTGCTGATTTGGTGAATTTCTTCAGTTGTTCTTTACTGTGGAAGTACCTTATTTCTCCATTAAATTTGAAAGATAGTTTTGTGGGGTACATCAATCTGGCTGTCAATTGTTTTCTTTTAAGCCTTGAAATACTTCACTCTAGGCTCCCCTTGATTTGAAGGTTTGTGTTGAGAAGTTTGTTGTGATTCTGTTGGGTTTTCTTTTATAAGTGATTTCTTTCTTTTCTCTAGCTGCTTTTAATATTTTTCTAGTGTTGAATTTCTGAAATCTTGGTTATTCTATGCATTGGTGTAGGTTTATTTTTGTCATGGCTATTTGGAGTTCTATATGCTTTTAACGTGTTTGGGGCATATTGTGCCATTATTTCTATGAAGAAGTTTTTAATAGCATTTGTGCTGTCTCCAAATTTTTCACTAATTGCAACCAATCTTATGTTGTTCTTCTTTGCTTCATTTTGTAATTGTTGGATTGATTTTTTGTGGTCCCTTGGTACCATCACATGGTAACCATGTTTCTGTCTTCTAGGTCTTATATTCTATCCTTGCCTTCATTCAATCTGTTGCATGTATTTTCAATGAATTTTTGATCTCCTGGATTTCTGTTTGGATCTGTTTCATTGATTCTATTTCTTGTTTATGTTTGGAGTTGATGATTTCCATCATTTTCCTAACTTTTTCTATTTTTTAAATATGTTGCTGGTTTGATTTCTTTCATTTTATTAACATTTCTTTTTTTGTATCTTAGACATTATTTTCTTCTGAGGCCTCTTCCATTTGTTTTTTGGCTTCTGCTGCTATCATTTTTGAGAATTCCAGTTGTTGGTTTCTGATTTCTTCTGTTTCTTTGTGCTCTGGACTTGTCTTGGGTGGGCTGAGCATTTAGGGTTACATTTTGCTTTTGTCATTTTATATTTTACTTTATTTTATATCTTTATGATTGTAGATTCTTTGCCCCTTAGATAGTTTTATTCCTGATGTAGAGGTTTTCCTATCTGTTCTTAAGGATGTCTTCTTGATACAGGTGGTTCTTGGTCTTTTTATCTGTCCCAAGAACCTACCTTCACAATATATTAAAAATGTGGAGTTGCTACCTTTTAAAAGGTACCTTTTAAAAGCTACCTTTTAAATGTGGAGTTGCCTTGAGTTTATAGTGGTAGTGATAGCCCTTTGCAATATCAGTGTTGTACAGGGGAGAAAAAAGTGATTATACAGGTATAGCATCCTTGTTAGAGTAGTACAGTTAGCAATTACAATAGGCTCATGCACAGCCTGGTTACTGAGACATGGTGGTAACTATTAGCCTGCTAACTTTGACTGTGGGGCTAAGTTCTATAGTGGTATAATATAACCCAACTTATGCCAGGAACTTATATGCAACATTTTCCCACTTAGTGGAGTGATTTTACCCTGTTGTGTGTAGGACACGCAACAGAGTATTAAGAGGAGTAAGGGGTAGGATGGAGAGATGGATGGGGTTAAATATAATAGGAGCAAATTTGGTGTGTAAAGAATGATTGTCCAAGTTTGTGTAATTGTAGTATACAAGAGGGAGGGGTGGAAGAGAAATCCTAGAGGTACTTAAGTGAGCCAGAAGAGAAGCAACAATGTTTATCCCCTTGAAAGTCTCAAATCAAGTGATATAGGTGATGAAAGAGAAGAAGAGGGTGAGTGGAATAATACAAAGGGAAAATTCAGAGATCTAATTCATGAATGCCAGGAAAATAACCTAGAAAAGAAAAGGAAAAGAGGAGAGAGAGGAGGAAAAAAGAAAAGAAAAAACAGGGAACAAAAATAATCACAGGCACAGAAAAAACTAACATACAAAAAGAAAAATAAACTGAGACAAAAACAGAACAGAGAGAAAAAGAGAAAAGAAAAGGGGAAAAACAAAAATAAAAATAATCAGCAGAACAAAACACACTAACCCAGTAGATGACCAAGAGGAAAACCCATGAGATGGTGAAAAATAAAGGTAGTGAGGCTCCTCTTGTGTCTACAGTTCTGTGGTAGGTCCAAGTCTGATCCCAGAATGTGTGCTGTAGCCAAGACTGCAGGTGGATTTGTGCTGGGTTTGGGGCTGATATTTGTCTCTGGATTTCGGGAATGGAATGCTTTCTGTGGAGGAATTTCTCCCCAGTAATTTAAAAAAGAAAACAGAGAAGAAGAAAAAGAAAGGAAAAACTAGGGAAAAAAATAAAATGAAAGAAAAAAAGGGGTCATTATCCACCCACTTTTATTCTGCATGTTTTTGTCCCCAAGTGCAAAGCTGGCTCACCTACCTTACCACCTGCTGGCTCATACTGTTACTGTTGCTTTGGACTTTTCCACTCCATTAGTCCCACTGGTCCATCATGTGAGCTCTAACTGGGGTTCTACTGTGTAGCTATTTTCTCACTGTCTGTGGTCCCTGATTCTCATCAATGGAAGGAGCAGGAGCCTATCTAGGACCCCCTTTTTGCCAGTCTCCATAACTCTGTGTCAATGGCAGTTAGAGTAGCCCATCTTGGACCCCTCTCTTTATTTTAATTGATGTAAAACACAGAATAAATAGACAGATTCCTAAATACATATGAATTACCAAAATTGAATCAAGAAGATACAAAAATTTTAAATAATCCAGTATCAGTCAACAAAGTTGAAAATGTAATTTAAAGCTTACCAGTAAAAAATCCTAGGATTTAATGTTGAATTCTACAAGGAATTTAGGGACCATCTAATGCCATTATTACTCAAATTATTTAGTGAAATTCAAGAGACTCCTTAAGTCATTCCTAGAAGTATTACCCTTATCCCTAAACCAGAGTAGGATCAAAGCAAAAATGGAACTATCGGCCAATTCCCCTAAAGAACATAGACACAAAAATCCTCAATACAATACTGGCAAACAGAATATAGCAAATCATCAAGATGATTACACACCATGATCAAGTAGGATTCATCCCAAGGGTATTAGGAAGGCTCAATATATGCAAATCAATAAGTATAATACAACTTATCAACAGAACCAAAGACAAAAATCACATGATCATTTCAATAGATGCAGAAAAAGCATTTGACAAAGTACAACACCCATTCATGATAAAATCCCTATGGAGAACTGGAATAGATGGTCTTTACCTTTATCTGATAAAATCTTTCTATGAAAAGCAACAGCCAATATCATACTAAATGGTAAACACTGAAAGCTTTCACTCTAAAATCAGGAATAGGACAAAGTTGTTCACTATTGCTTCTCTTATTCAATATAGTTCTGGAAACATTAGTAGAGCTATTAGACAAGAGAGAGGAATAAAAGGAGTAATGATAGGATAGAAAGATGTAAAAGTATCATTACTTGAATATAACATTATATTCTACATATAAGACCCCAAAAACTCCACCAAAAGACATAGATTTCACTGCAAAATTCACTTTTATAGGAAACAAAGTCAACACTCAAAAATCAACATCATTTATGTACATAAATAACAAATTTACTAAGAAAGAAATTAGGGGACCATTATACTTTTCACAATGGTGTCCAAAAAGTGAAATACTTAGGAATCAATCTAATGAAAGAAGTATAAACTCTTTACAACGGAAAGAACAGTATTCTGAAAAAGGAGACTGAAGAAATATCAGAAAGTGGAATTATATCCCTTGCTGTTGGATATGAATGGCCAGTACAGTGAAAATCGCCATATTCCCAAAATTGTTACACAGATTTAATACAGTCTCAATGAAAATACAGCAGACATTTGACCTACGAACTCAATTCGTTCCCAAGGGCTGGTTGTAACTTCAGCTGTCAATGGAAGGCTCAGGTTCCTCTGCTCAGCCTTCAAAGTCACTCTGCTGTGTATAGGCAGATATCAGTGTCCTTAGAGAGACACTGTCTCAGAATTTATCAGCTAACTCCATGCAGGAAAGGATGTTGTAATGTTCTTTCCAGAACAGGGTTGAATTTGTGTCTGAGATCATCTGGAAGCCCAAAAAGCTAGTATTCAGGTTATACCTCAAGACTTTGGTCATAAGTTAAAACTAAAATTCTGGTCATAACTCCAGTTGATCATATGTCAGGACA
Organism: Dolichotis patagonum; assembly: GCA_004027295.1. Classification (NCBI taxonomy): domain Eukaryota; kingdom Metazoa; phylum Chordata; class Mammalia; order Rodentia; family Caviidae; genus Dolichotis; species Dolichotis patagonum. The sequence continues at coordinate 16,786 of PVJX010013014.1, read as the reverse complement.
GTTGTCACTTAAGGGTCCACTGTACTAATAGCATATCTCACAGAACTAGAGAAAACATTCCCAAAATTCATTTGGAAACAGAAGAGACCTAAAATAGCAAAAGCAATTCTGGGCAACAAAGGCAAGGCGGGGAGCACCACAATCCCTGACTTGAAATTATGTTGCAGCACTACTGTGATAAAAACAGCATGATACTGGCAAAAAACACATCTAATACTCACAGGAACAGATAAGAAGATGAAGAAACAACTCCAGACACATTATCTTTGACTTATCTTTGACAAAAGGGCCAAACACGTTTACTGGAAGAAAAAAGCCACTTTAATAAATGGTGCTTAAAAACTGGCTTCCCACATGCTGAAGACTAACTGGACCTATGTCTCTCACCATGCACTGAACAAAAATAAAAATGGATTAAAGAACCAAATATTAAGCCAGAAACACTGTAGACACACTGGAAGAGAAAATAGGTAGAAATCTTGATGACATAGGTTTAGGCAAAGACTACATAAACAAAACCCCAGTGGCATGGAAAATATTACAAAGAAGCAACAATTGGGATCTCACTTTACTAAAAAGCTTTTGCACAGAAAATAAAATTACCAACAGAGTGAAAAGATAATCCACAGAGTGGGAAAAAAAAAACTTTAGCCTGTTGTTCCCCAGACAATGGACTAATATGTGAAACATATGAATAACCAAAAAAAATAAGACTCCCAAATTTAAATGCCCAAATTTAAAGACCCAATCCAAAAATGGGCATCCAAGATGAATGCACATTTCTGAGATGAAGAAGTAGAAATGGTGATTAAATATATGAAAAAGTGTTCAAAATTGCTGGCTATTGGAGTGATGCAAATTAAAACAATGATGAGATTTCATCTCACTCCAGAAAGTATTGTTATCATCAAGAAGTCACCCAATAATAAATGCTGTTGGAGCCATGGGGAGGAAGGAACCCTTTTCCACTATTGGTGGGAGTGCACAGTTCCTTCCTTTAGAAAAACTTGCTATTAAGCTCTCTCAAGACAGGTAGTATATTTTCTTGCACACAATAGAAGCTCAATACTTGACATATTAAGTTGAAAACAGGTTTCATATTTCTTATGAGTAATCTCTCCCTGTTCCTTGTAAATATTCAATCACATAAAATTGTATAAGGAATGCTTGAAACAAGTTTCCACTAGACATCTCCTGGATGCTGAAGCCAGGATAGAGTAAGTTCATTTTGTGTCTTTCTTCCAAGTGCAATCAGGAGCAGACAGAGACAGACATTTATCTGGGCACACAAACCACACTTTATGACAGCTTAGGAAACGTCATTTGCTTACTACATTGTGTTCAAGGAATCCAGAGAGCCTCCATGAAGAAGTATATCTTTTCCTCAGTTCTCTTAGGACCACCTGACAAAGTTTAAGTGAGTGCTTTTTCATTCTTGGAACAGATTTTACTTGGTGTTATAATCGTATTGTTCACCAAAATGTCATAAGAAAAAAGTATCCACAAAAACATTTCTTTCCTTGGCTTTAGAGTGCAGCTGGCTGCCAGGATGAGGGGAAGTCTGTGGGAATGATGATTATCTAATAACAGCATTTTAAATACATCCTTATTTTATGGGTTGTGTTTGGAAACCACTTCCTTACGCTGCAGGTTTTATTAGTACTTAAAACTAAGCTTGAATTTTTCTGCTTCTTGGGCAAATGATAAATGGAATACTGACATACTCTGATTATCTCCTTATCCTATGTAAGATCTGGTGATTATTTCAACATCATTTGATTAACAGGTAGTAAATCAATTCTTCATACATATGAAAGTCTCTTTTTTGAGCTTTATTTTGAGATAGACTATTCTCCCTCCGGGTCTGGAAGGAAGCCAGGTCTGGGGTAAACCCTTGGTATGTCCTCCAGGAGATCGTTTCCTGTGGTTGAGAAGTAAAAGGAGCACAAGTTAGATTTCTGCCTCTTCCCTCCTCAAAAGGAGAGTATGGAAACCTACTTTCATGTATCAGAGTAAAGAAAATTAAATTTGTTTCTTCTTGTTCCTGTAACAGCTCATCACAAGCATAGTGACTAAAAACAGCAGAGCTTTGTTCTCTCACAGCTGGAGCTCAGAAGTCTGAAACCAGTCTCAACCGGCCATGTTCAGGTTTTAGAGGACCAGGCTCTCTTGGGACGCTCTGGGAGAAGACTGATTTCCTTGCCTGGTCCAGCCTCTGGAGCTGCAGTCCTTGGCACATGGGACATTGCTTCATCTTCAAATCCAGTGACGCAACAGCCCTTTTCTCTACTCTGCTTCTGTCTGCTGTGTCACCTTGCCTTCTTCTGTGACCCTGTCTCTCTTTGCCTCCCTTTTACAAGGAGTTAGTGGTTACATGTTGGGCCCACTGCAGAATTGAGGCTAATCTCATCTCAAGGACCTTAACTGGATGACGTCTGCCAAACATTCCCCACTTTGTGCAGTGTGAAGAAACTTTCATAGGTTCCAGAGAGTAACTTGGATCTTTTTGCCAGGACACAATCTTTCAGACTTTTCTCAGAATGGTGAGCTATGAAGGTGTCATTCACTATGTTTTGCGAAAATATACAATTAAAAGTCTCATGACTGTTTCAACAAAGGAAACAGAAATTTCTGAATCATGGAAATGTAGTTGTGTCTCCTGGAAGAATTTAGGAAATAACGGAATTTTTGGAGTCATTTGTGAATTATAAGAAAAATTGCATGCTACAAGGAAATATAGCTTGAGCAGGAAAGCATCTCTATTCTACAGAGGAGGAAACGGAAGCATTATCAGGTTATATATGTTGCTCATATCATAGAAGGAGTGATTGATAAAAACTGGGGTTCACATTCATAATCTAGTTTTAACCTACTTCACTAAAGTGAAGAGTCGGGCAGTAAGGCTTGATTCCAAAGTGGTAAGTCAATTCATTCATCAATCTTTATGTTAGACTTCCTCCATTCATCCAAAAAGCACTTGGGAGAAATCACTTCCTGGGACCCAGACCCTGTGCCAGGATCTGAGTCTACCACGCCCCGTCTCTTACCTGGGAAGAATTTCAACCCGTGGACCAGACACAGGAACAGAGTAGAGCAGACGCATGAGAGAGCGGCAGCCAACTGCTTTTTTACAGCGGAGAAGATGATAGTCCAGCTGGGTCTGGAAGCATTGGAAAGATTGTGTCAAAAGGGATTCCTGCCAAGGATCACCCTCTGTGTTAGGCTGCACTGACACTGAAGGGACTAGGGATAGAGAAACATATTAGAAAACTGTCGCTACTGAGAGGATCTATGCTACGGGGTCAGGGGAATGAGGATGTCAAAGACCCAGCTGAACTGCTAAGTAGATTTGAGAAAGAAAGGACCCGAGCAATAGTATGATGGGGAGGTCATGTCACCGGAAAGATAAGGAAGACTTTTACAAGTCTTCAGGCTGAGCATAAGGGACCAGAGCAGACAGACTTTGATGGCTGTAGAAGAAGAGAAATGGTAGAACTATACCCAGAGCAGGTGGGAAAGGATTGGATGCCAGCCCCTTGCTTGATTTTCCTCCTTACCTTTTTAACTTAATGCCAGATTTGTGTTTCAAAATGCTTCTTTAGAATGAGTTTTATTTACAATAAATTAAACAACAAGAACTAATCCAGGCTAAATCCTAGATTTCCAACATAGCAGACTGAAAAATACCACCATGGAAATCTAAGATGTCTAGTTACCCTTTGAGCTATGACTGTGACTTTGGAAGACAAAACTCTTTTCTATCTCAAAGGGTTTTCACAAACATGTCACATCTCTAGATAGCATTGAACAGAAAGCAAGACAAGACTGAGATGTACACCTAGGGCCTCTGTCATCAGGTTGATATCCTCTAAATATTTAGCAATGTTAATATTAGCCATAGGCTGGCTACTGACTGAAAAAGAAAGAAGAGCTGAGAACAAAGATGGGTCATCACTCAGCTTCCTCTATTGCTTGTGCAATCTAGCAGTGAAATGCAAAGCACAACTGTACATTATCTAGATCTTCCATCTTTGGAAGACATGTATGGCCAGTTATAACTCAAGGACATCTCTCGCAATCTCACCCTAGTTCTCCACTCCAAATCAAACTGTGTTAGTTGCATCTTCAGTGAAGCTAGTGCTACAGAAACTACAAAGAACCGATGAAAGTGTATTTGCCCCAAAACAGTCTAGTTTTTAATTAGCCCAGAGCTGATAAGTCATTTTCATGGTATTAGGGATGAAGACTTTTCCAGTTTGTTTCTATGTCATTCCCAGTGCAGGTCTTTATTTTATGTTCCACGATGGCTTGAACCTACTGTGGCCACCTTCCACTGAGTGAGAACGACAAAAGTGAAAGGGAGAAGAAAGGACAATTCCCCTTCTTTTTATGAACTTCATGATTTGGAAGCTACCAACAGCACTCTGCTCACTTCTGTTGGTCAAAATTTAGACAGATGACTACACTGAGAAACTGTGGGCTCCAAACCAGATCACATGGAAGGAGAGAGAATGGAAATTGGATATCAACTGTTCTCTGTCATAGGTTACTGAATGCATGTCAACAAAATGACTATTCATGGGAGGAGTTAGGCATCCATGATTCTCTCTGTAATTGTTTTTCCAGAAACTTGCAAATACCATAGAGATTTAGTGTCCCTTTAAAAACAGAATCTTCAGCCATACCTCAGATAAGCTCATCCTTTGGCAGACACAGCTCGAGGGTCATATTCCCATTTCACAGATGAGACCATGGAGCATTGACAAAATGGGGATGACTTGTTTTTCTGAGTTTTCTGGAACTTGCACTAATTTTCAAATTTAAGAAGACAGAAGATTTTAGAAACTTAAGTGAATGCCCAGACTTAGTGCAAAATAATGCCTACAGTCACATACTAATGTGACGTTTCTATATGACTACTTCCTGGATTGTTCTCGGTGGAGAACTACCTGGCAGCCTACAAAAATAAGAACAGTCTTTGTATTACTTCTGCTTAATTGTCCTGACTTTTTGTAAGCCCTCAAGCTCACTCGGCTCTCTTTCCTTTCCTCTATTTCAGTGTCTACAGAAGAGTCCTATGGCAGGCACTTTGCAGTAGCTGAGGGCTGAGCAGACTGGAGAAACCCTGTGTAACCAGAGTGGTTGCTGCTTGCTAGGGACCCAGTTGCTCTGCTGGGCAGATCTCACTCAGTGGCATGAGGATGAGCCTGTTCAGAAGCCAGTAATGGCCAAGCATCTTCACAGGCCGGGGCCACAGGACTTGCTTATTGTTTCCCTTTGTTGTCGTAACTCTTTTTGTCTTTGTCATCATCTTCTAGATGAATTTCTCAGGCTTAGATTTTCTGATTCATTCAAGACAGCTTTTTCTTTTTCTATCTTCTCTCTCTCTCTCTCTCTCTCTCTCTCTCTCTCTCTCTCTCTTGACATGCCAGGCATATATCAAGAGTTTCACCTCTCTTCACCATTTAATTCATCCCCATCTCTACCCTAGGAACAGTGAACACTCCCATTTTGTAGGACAGGGCATTAAAACACAGTGTAGAGAAGAAATTTGTGCAAGGTCAAACAACTAGTAAATGGTTAAGTGATCTACAGCTGCTTGACCTTCTGCTGTGTGGACAGTAAGAGCTGAACTGGGATCCAGGTGCAAGGTCTCCGATTCCAGACCTCCCGCTCTTTTTCCCGCCATACCTTGCATGTAGGATGATCCATAAAGACCCTGGCCACTTCACAAGGTGTGGCCTTCTTGTGTGTTTCCTATGTATAATCCAGAGACACAAGATTTTAAACTAACCTGGAAATAAAAAATTCTCTGACTCCTCTTTGTCTCAGTAAAAGCTTCCTAATAAAACGATTTAAAAACTCATTTAATTTGGGTCTTAATTTGGGTGTTATATGGAGAGGTGGATTAGGTGTGGGGGAAATGTGGCTTTCATTAAAAATGATGGTGTAAACTCTTAAAAAGAAAACTCCCCTTGAAAGTTTTTGTAGACTTTCAGTGCAAATCACCAAAACAGTTTATTTTTAGGAGACTTCTCATGCTAATCTGTGCGGGTCACAGCTTTAATTTCTTCCCTAGTACTTTTGGCAGGAGTGTTCAGTTTTTATAAACATATCTTATACTCAGTGAACTGGCCCCTCTCACATTCTTGACCCAGAGCTGTGACTGCCTGACTGGACAAGCTATTGTGCCTAGACCCTCCCAGGACAATGTCTATCCCCTTTGGAGCTCTAGCATCAGCTCAGGGGCTTGGGCAGCTGACACCCACGATGCGACTTGAAATAGTGCTGTGTAATTGATGCAGAAAGCTCCTGTGTGCCCCAGCAGCATTGTAAGCCCTGGGCCTGGTGCCCTACTTCAATCAGCAGCCTTGGGGTTCCTTGCACTGGCTGCATGCTCCCCAGGGTGCATGCACCTCATCCGAGTGAAGGGTTCCTTTGCAAGCCACAGCACTCTCCCTGGATGCTGGTGGGTTGGCCATTTGTCAAGGCGCCTGAGTTTGGTGGCTGCTCGGAATGGATTTTCCTGTTTGTTCTATGAAGAGTTGCAATGGAATACTTTGAAGAACTTTGGCAGCACTTAGGTAAACATTGCTCAGCATGTGACAGGGACCTCGGGGTATTAAGCTGCTCGTGGTGGGCACTGAAATTCCAAGAGACCTGGCCTGCCTGGCAGAGCTCACCAGTGGCAGGAGTGGCATTGGGAGAGAGCCTGGCCCTGTAGGCCTGAGTTACCCAGGGGTGCTGGCTGAGGTCAGAGGGCAGCGTGTTCCCGCAGAGGGCCCAGAAGTGTGGGGTCAAACTGAGGTCCAGCTCCCATGGGGATTTCAGCATTTCAATCTCAGACTTCATGGCTAAAGATGAGCACTGGGAAATCTTGGCTGGTGCATGTGGATGCCAGCCTGGGTGAAGGGAATGAGTACTGTACCAGGATTTCTCAGAGACCCCGAGTGCGGCGAGTATTCTCTTCCTATCTGGGCATGGGCCCTTACTTGCCTGTCTTTCTTAGGGTGACTGTAAAATACAGTAGACAAAGCCTTCTTGGAGTAGCCAACTTAAGGAAGTGGAACAGAGTCCTGGGCTGGAGCAGGGCTACCACCTCTAGTGGTACAGAGCCAAAGCCTTGTCTGCACAGCCTTCCCTCCACAGGGCTGGCTCCTGGCCGGGAGGATCTTGCAGAAGCCTAGCAAGAGGGACACGCCTCCTGGAGTGTGACAAATGAGAAACTTTAAAACGACATTTACTTTTACAAGTCAGACATTTAAGTGGGTTCTTTTTATGGAGCATTTTCAAATTTTATATCACCTAAGAGACTTTTGCATTTCTTACAATTCTTCTGCACATTAAGGATGAATTATAGTCTCATCCATTTGAGGAAAGAGTTTGGGGGAATTTGTAAAGCAGACAAAGGCTGCCTGTACCCTGAGATAGACTGATAATCCGAATGAGTTTCTCTTCCTGACTGATAGACTGGTACTGGTGACAGAGAGAAAGAGATAGCCTGTCAACATTTTAGTATGAATGTAGTACTTGGTTCTTTTTGTAAATATTTTTACTGTCTGGCCCACTGTTCAATGGGTTTCTCAGTCTGGGGAAATCCATGTGGGCAGAAATTAAGGAGGGGTGGCAGGCCGGTATGGTACTCCGAGGCCTAGTGCCCAGGCACTGGGCAGGGCATCCCAGGACTCACAGCCATTATTTGGCCTGGGCTTTGTGCCGGGCTGGGTGCTCACTTTGTGTGCGCTCCCTAATTTCACCCTGACAACAGCCTCGTGAGGGAGACGTGGTTTTGTCTGCATGGTATCAGAGACTCGGCAAGGTTTAAGAACCCTCCCAAGGTCTAGGACTATGAACCCAAGCCTCTGGTCCACAGACCTTTCTGGGGAGCTCTGTTCTACTTGGCTAACCCCCAGCATGTGGACTGGCCTTTGGTCTTTTCCTCTGGTTTTTATTATATAGGGTCAGGACTGGCATGGCAACAGGTTCTGTAAACTATGCTATTAAATTTCTTGAGAACAGGAGTCAGGTTTGCTTTTATATCTAACAAGTACTAACTCTGTGTTTGCTGGGTGATCGAATTGAACTTAATGTTTAGGCCTCCGTGAATTCTGTGCCTTGGAGAAGAATTTGAAAAGGTCACCTTTTTCCATCATGCAGCACCAATGGTGAGGGATGCTCCCCTGGCCAGTGGGGGAGCATTAGATCCCAGAATCTGGTCAGCATAGAGCCAACCTGACCAATAGCAATGGACAGGGTGAGGAGCAAAAACATTTATTGGGGTGTAGTTGCCTGTGGCTTTTGCAAGATTGGGTTATATAGCCCTGGGGAGTTTTTCCCTCTTAAGACTATATCTTCATAAGCATCAACAACTTGGAAAGCATCAATAAGACAGAAACCAGGTCTTGGGAGGAACAGTGGAAGGTGCTGGGAACATAATCGCAGAAAGAAGCTTCCATTGGCATTGGTAACATTTGTAATTCATCTTCAATGAATAAGGAAATTCACTTATGGAATATCTTGTTCACAAAGTTCACTTTGTATATATTCCATAGAACATGGCACAACCAAGAAACCTTACCACAGTTATCTTAAGAAGTTATAAAGCAAATACGTTATAACTTCTACCGGTTTGCTTGAATATGGGCAGGAATTTGATTCCCTTACTCATAGCTATTTTCCCAGCACTTAGAATACCACCAGTCATTGTTCAAGTGTTGAGAAATATTTGTTGAATGACTGAATGAAGGAAGTTGGAGATTGCTTAAAAACACTGCATTCCCAAGAGATCTCATTGCCTTCACTATTAATGGCTTTTCTAGGGTTTTGAACTTTATTTTTAAAAAGAGACACTAAATGAAATCATATATGTATGAATATACAAACTTAATGTTTTTAATTAATATTTTCTCTTTATTTTATAGCTAGCTGATAACAATACTTTTGTGTGACAAATCAAAAATTTAAAATGCAGGACTCCAAATGACAGTTGCAGTCACGTAGCAGCTTCAAAATCCAATTTATTTCTGCCTTCTATTTTGCCTGCCTCATACGGTTCCAAAGAAATATTGGTTTACACAGAAAAGTGTTTTGCCTGGAAATCTCAGGATACACTTTGATGAAACTGATTTAGGAGTTTGAGAGAACTAATGGAAAATGTTTGTTTCCAAGTTGAATCATTAAGAGTAAAATATTGATTTGACCTCAAACATCAGCATCGATGTATCAAATCAGAGGTGCTACAAACCATACACAAGTGCTAAGAGTATTTACAATATGGATGCTTCCTAGGCAATGTGCCATAGAGGGAAAGTGCCTCTGAGTCTGCTTGGTCCTTACCGAGGTCCTTACGTTTGCTTTGATGCTTGGCCTTCCAAAGGATGCTGGGAATAGGAAGTAAAGAGGTAGAGAGCAAGAACTCCTCATTCGTGGGTGGAACTTTAACTGAAGTATGTGTTCATTCACTCATCTTTTTATTTGTTCTCAAATATTCATTGAAGTATCTATTGCAAATAAAGAGCTCCTCTCTAAGGATTTTAAAATAAAACTGACTATAGAAGTCTAAACTACATTGGCATATGGAAAATTCTGTTAGTGTAAGATACCATAGTTCATATTGCTTAATGAATTGAAAAAATAAATCGTATGGGGTAGAGGTGGCTGGCAAAGTGCTACCTAGTTGCCGTGTCTTTGAGTTATTTCCAACAGGAATATGCTTGGCATTCATCACCTGTTGTACATATAAGAGGTGACCAAAGGATGCAGGGAATGTTTAAATTAGAAAATTATTACAGCGAATGACACATTGTCATCAGTTCTCCTCAAAATCCCCCCCCCCCACTTCAAACACATACCATTGTTCTTACCGGTTTCTAAAGTTATGGAAGCAGCTATGGGAGTCCTCTTTCATGAGTGTCTGGACAAGGCATGATCAAGAATATGGTGAATGCTGCTGGCAAGAGCCATCCAGTGGAAAGGAAGTAAAAACATCACGGTGTACCCTTATGTACCTTATTCACTGGATCTGGCAGCGTGTGACTTCTGGCTCCTTCCCCAAAGTCAAAATGACCATAAAAGGTAAACATTTTGAATCCATTCAAGATACTAAGGCAGCCATGACATTGCAACTAAGAGACTTGTGAAAGAGAATGTCCAGAATTGCTTCAGAAAGTGAGAAGAATGACGGGATAAGTGTGTTCACAGGGTGATCAATGGCAACGTTTATTTAACTACAACCAATTTTTTATTTAAACAATGACTGTAATGTTGATTCATTGTTTTGCAGGAAGGATTGGATTTTACAAAGTGTGGGAAGGCAAGAGCGACATGAAAGAAGCACATTCCTTGACTTGAACCTTTAAGGTTGGCCTGAACCATATGTCACTCAGTAACGAGTGACTCAAATCACTCTGAGCCAAAGTGGAAACATAAATGAGGTCAGTTGCTCCTGGAAACTTTCTGCACCTCCTGAGTGCTTTGAGTTATGGGGCACACTTTATTGTACTGAATCACTGCAGGTTTATTTGAATTTGATTCAGCTGCCAAGTAGATGGTTGAAGCTGAATGGTTGGAGCTAAGGAATCTCACTATCCCTTCGCAGTAAAGTGCGTTCTTTTCCCTTCTGCCTGTCTTAAGTATATGATGATTACCTGAGAAACAAGAAAGGAAAAGCTTAATTCAAAATAGCATAAAATGCATGTAGACATATTTTTCTCCCTCTGTGGTTGTTGCCATTTTTACACACACACACACACACACACACACACACAAAACAAAACAGAAAATAACCCTCCGAATGGCTTCTAGCTGCCTCCCTCTCACGCAATGATATCAGCATCACTCAGATTATCTCGACTTCCAGGAGAAAGGAAAGAACGAGCAATCACTTAATTATCATCACCTGTGGTTGGAACTGGAGCCTATAAAATGTAAAGGAGAAGAAGCAAGCAGATTAGTGGCCTGGGAAAGGAAGTGGGGCTGTGATAACCCAGGGCACTAACCCTGTAATAAAGCCGTCTTTGACCTGACTTTTTGGGTCCTCTCTCTGTGGCATGCCTCTTTGGGTACACTTTGTGGGAGAGATGTACAGGTCAAACTTGGTCATGGGAGGGGGCTGCGGTTTCCTGGTCTACTGGAGGCCAAATTCAAACATCAGGTAAAAAGGGCAAGTACGGTCAAGGCGCACCGGCTTGGGGAAGCGGCGGCTGCTCTCTTGCCTCGAGTGTTTTTCAATTTGGGAGAACCGAGAAGAGCAGCTTCTCTCTGAATCATTGCTTTCCCAGGCTTATGAATTTCAGAACCTCTTGTAGTTTCCATTGCTTTCCAAACACGGACTCGTTTCAGGCTTCCCTGCACACAGATTGCAGTGATGTGGGCAAACAACTTTGACAAGATATGCAGCTTTGAGAAAAAGCCCTTGAGGCTTACGAGGGCGTGCACTGTTGCAGGCCTCTCGGTAGGGAAGGGGTGGGGGTGGGAGGCGTGATTTTCAGCACCTGAGAGGGAAACCCAGACTACAGTGCCTTCCGGGCCGTAGGGTCCCTGGTGGTCCTCGAGCACGCCACATCACCTGCAGAGCTTATCCCCAGCTCGGTGACCAACACACGGGAAAAACAAACAAAAACACTGAACATATCTCATTCAAGGCATTTTGCTCCTTTGTCATATCTGAGTTTGAAAAACATTTATTGAACACCCACTCATGTGCAGAATGCCGGACAGGGATAAAGAAGAAATTGAAGATCTTCACTCTGCCTTTGAAGAACTGCCTCCTAAATCAGAGCTGAAAGCTTGTGAATGTTGATATAAATGCTTATGAGACAGCAGAGAAAGGCCAAATTAATACTTGAGCAGAGAGGAAGGAGGGGCAGGACACGTTACGTCCCTTCCCAGTGACATTTGAGGGTACTGAGGTTCTGCAGCTAACTTTCCTTTCTTGTAAAACAAAACAAAACAAACAAAAAATAAGACTTTGGATCACCTACTAACTTCCTTCAGTGTTCTCTGCCACATCTTGTTCTGCTTCTCATCTCATCAGTAACCCTCAGCCTCCGTGTCCATTACTTTGAAACAGTAGTGCCTCATTCTGGTGGGGGACGGTGGCCGGGAAGTCAAACACCTGTGGAGGAAAGCAAACGTGAGGCAGTTTGAATGTAAGAGAATGACACAATGCTCTATTGTCTGCTTTAATAACTAAGTTTCTACTTTATATATGCACCCAAACAGGTTACTGAGTACAAATGGTAAATAATAGAATGGATTTCAAGGCTAAAGTTTGGCCTGTGAAAGGAAAGAAACTGTAGAGGGAATAAGATAGGGAAATGAGGAATTCCAAACAAAGGTCTGTCCAACTCTGAAATCTTTCCAAATCCTGAAAAACAAATTCTGTAAAGGTAGGCAGCACATGTAGTTTCAAGGCCGCACTGTACCATAGAGAGACCAAGCAGTTTGTAGCCAGAGCAACCTATGCTTAGTCCCAGGGTGTTCTGGGTAACTTTTAGCAACTAGGCTGTGAAAATGATGGGGAAAGAGAGGAAGCCAGGTAAAAGCCAGCACAGATGGGACCAAGATGACAGAAGAATCATCTCAGCTCTAAGGCTGGGTACCAATGAAAGATGAATGTCTGATAGTGTTATACAGAGATACGAGGCTGTCATTGATACCCTAAGTGCTGCGGTGCTGGGGTGCGTTTATGGCAGTAAGATGATCTTAGGCCTTGCTGCTGTTTGAGTCAGGTGGGTCAGCCTCCGCTTGGTTGCATTCAGTCTCACATCATCATTTTTGTTCCATACTGAAAAAGCACTGGGCCTCTCCACCTGGACATCACCTTACAGTGTTCTGTTTTCCACCTCACTTTGCTCCTCTTTTTCTGTCTCTGCATGGTTCCTCTGAAATTTAAGATCACAGGTGTGTGGTTAGATTTCCTTATTCCTTTTCTTCCCCTCATGCACAACCCTCCTCTCCCTCTTCAGACACTAGTCGTTCCCATAAATCAGGGCCGTAGATTTTTGGAGATTCATTTTTGTGCTTTGTTAGGAAGCACTTAGGCATCATAAACCTGGGTCCAGAGAAACAAAATGGTGTTTTTTGGCCTAAAGAACTACAGACTCGGACAGCAGACACAGAGTGTCAAGTTTATGTACCTGTGTGAGTTCCTCTCATAGTTTGGGAATTAAGGCCAGCGTCTTCACTCTAATTTTTATAGCTGGAACAAAATACCCCAGTCTGAATAATTTATAAAAAAATAGAAATTTTATTTGACTCATGATTTTAGAGGCCAAGAAATTCAGGAATATTGTGGTCACATCTGTTCAGCCTCTGGTGAGGGTCTTTATTTGGTGCCGTGGGTGGGACAGGGCAAGTGTGCTAGTTCTGCTCTCCCTTCTCTTATAAATAGACCTGCTAATACTATATAGGAGCCCCACTATTACGATGTCATCTCATTCCAATTGCTTAGCAAAGGCCTTGTCTCCATTATACCATTAGCATGCAATAAGTTTCTAATATGTGAACTTCTAAGGGTCACACTCAAATCATTACAAACAGTGTGGTATACTGAGTTGCCTGAGCCCATTTTTCCACTTCTACTGGGCCCATTTCCTGTTTTATTGTTAGGAAGAAGCAGTAACACTGGCTTTGCCATCACTAAAGAATGCAGGGGATATCAGGTCCTGACCTAGATCCCCGATCTCCCAAACAAGTGTACAGTGGAGGTTTAAATAAAATGAGACTAGTGATATGATTTTAGGGCTCTGGGAAGGTCAAAACCCTTTAACTGAGCTTGAGACTCTGAGGGTTAAGATAAAGACTTCTCTGGACCACCCACTTTATTAGGTCCAACAAGGGGTGGGGAAACTGAGGAAAGCACAGGTAATGAGCAGGACCTTGGGAGTCACTTCAAGGACGTCTCAAGTAATGAATCATGTCAATTTTGTAGAACTGTCTTATCATGAAGACATGGTAGGAGTGAGACTGTAGAAATAATTCCTGCAGCTGCAGTCTCTATCTACTTAATTGATGTTTGAGCCAAGTGTCCACAGCTGTGTCATTATCTTGTCCTTTGAGATATCTCTGGCCTCACAGGCCACTCAGGCCTCAGCTAGGACCAGTGATTCTTAGAGGTTCACTTACTATGAATCAGCTCCCATCACCAGGCAAGTGGCCGAGGTCTAGGACAGACTCACAGATAAATATAGAAAGCCAATTAGTTAAATTTAAATTTTTCTCAGAGCCACTTCATAGTGGTCTTCAACAGGGGGATTTTAGGTATTTTCTGTAGGGAGAGTTGTCAACTTACAAGCAGCTTCTGGTGGATGTCCAGAACCAAACTCCTGGGACACAAGCTTCTGAGAGACATAGGTGCTGAGCTCTGGCTCTTCTTGAAGACCCTCTGTGAGCTTCCAGGAAGGGCTAGACCTTCTGCTGTAGTCAGCAATGAGGCAGCCCAAGGCATTCATGCCAAAGGTGTTGCAGTGGCTGCTAAAAGCCCTCCTTACAGGGTGTACAACTCTTTGCTGATGGGTAATGCCTGTGAGGATGCCAGCATCAGGGGTCCCGTGATTTCTATGGAGCGACAGCTGATGCTACTGCATATGGTAGGCAGGATAATGGCTCCCCAAAAAGGTTCATGTCCTAATCTCAAAACTCTGTGAGTATGTATATGAGGCCAAATGGCTGTTATGGTTTGAATGTCAGTGCCCTGTCCCACCTCCTGACCCTTCATATGTTGAATGTTTACCTCTAAGATGATGACATTAAGAAGTGAGGGCTTTTGTAGGGTTAGGTTATGATGGTTCCTGACCCTTGACTTTGAACTTCTATAACTGTGAACAATAAATTATACTGTTTATAAATGATCCTCTCTAAGCCATGTTGTTATAGCAGCTCAAGTGGACTAAGATTTTTGGCAAAGATAGTTCAGAGTTGCAGAGAGAATTAATGTTGGTAACCACTTGATTTTAAAATGGAGAAATTATTCAGTATTATCCAGATGGATCTATAGTAATTGTGTACATTCTTAAAAGTAGAAAAAGGAATTGGAGAAAAAAAGGCAGAGAAATGGAAGCATGACAGGCACTTAGACAGATTAGTACTGGCTTTGAAGATGGAGAAAAGGGCAAAGTGACCAAAAAAAGGGATGGTTTCTCAGAGCTAGGATATGCAAGGAAGCAGATTCTCCCTTACAGCCTCTAGAAAGAACAGGGCCTTAAAGGCAAGACTTCGATGCCTGGAGCTTCATTTTAGACTTCTGACTTCCAGAATTGTAAAATGATAAATTTGTGGTATTTTAAAGACAATATATTGGTGGTACTTTATTATAATAGCCAGAGAAAATTGATGCAGTGTCCTAATAATTAACAGAGGTTACTACTGATACTCAGTCTTAGTTCTCAGGGACTGTCTTTTCAGAAATGGATTAATCTTCAACTATAAATTCTGAAAAGAGATCAGAATAAGAGCACAAGAATGGACATGTAGGAATAGGTAGAGACCTGAAGCAACAGCATCATAGTTCTGGTCACATTTTTGCAAATAAAGCTGTTTTACTAATTCCAATTTTTACCCCCATTCTGTCCAGTCTTTCCCATCTCTGAAAGTGAATCATAAGCCTTTCATCAAATGGCGTGACCTTTACATATATTGAATTATAGAAACATTGTGGAGGTGAGAATTACTGAATTAGTTATGGAAAACAAAAATCAGAATGATGTAAAATTATTCCAGCAAAGGTTAATATACTGAATAAAATTAGAATCATTCAGTTACTTTAAGGACATGGAAAGTGAAAAGATTATCATGTGGTTGCTTAACCTCCAAACAGCCATTTAAGCATATTTATGCTATGTAAAATTATACTTGGGAAAGTATGCAAAACCCTAAAACTACTAATTTAAATATCTATTTTGAATGTACAATATCATAGGGTATAGTTTATTCCTGTTTTAGGAGTGTACAGTGTATAAACACCATGCCTGTTAATCTTAAGTGCTAAAATAGATGTTTGGGTCAAAAGAAATCTTCGGTTAACTAACGCTGCTATGCCGTTAAACCTTGGGCTTTCAGAAAAATGTAAGGAATGAAAGAGCAGCACTTGGGTTCCTTAATTCCAAGACCTTTCTAGCAACTAGAAATTAACTGAGTTTATTATATTGTTTAGAGAAGTAAATTTTAAAAAAGAAAGAAACAGTTTTCAATATTTTGGAATCCAACTTCAGAGTTTCAGTCAGATGTGTGTTCAAGAACAATGCTAGTAAAAAACAAAAACAAGAACAAAGAAACCCCACATCTTCTCCCCAAACTTTGTAAAAGCTTAAAACAGAAAGCTATTTTTGTTGCCTGAAATAAAATATAACTGTTTTGAACATTTCTTCATAGAGTGTTCTGGAACTAAAGAGAAATGGAATGCAGTGCACTGTGTTTAATGACAGAGGCATATCTTTAGGTTTTCCTAGTTTTGGAGTCTATCCACCTCTGCCCACGTTTTAGAGGAAATAATAGAGATATAAATGACAAGTGCAAATTTTGAAAAAGACAGAACTTAGGAATTAGAAAGATGATGACTAATGTTAAAAGGTACCAAGGAAATTACTTATGACATTTAAAAACATGTTGCTTTTTTTGAGACATAGAAAAAACCAAAGCAAGAAAACCAAAAATCTTTCCATCTCAGTTCTGTGATTGTTTTGTGTAAATGTGAAGGCCCATTTTTGAAATGCTGGCAGTTTTCTCGTGATCTTTGCAACATTTATTGAGTTAAATATTTTTGCATGAGAAGAAATGGATAAACTTC